>JAVQJD010027612.1:0-24223 GCA_036023655.1 Nannoperca australis | reverse complement strand
AATGCCAATTAAATGTTCTAGTCTCTGTAGTAGAATGTGATGATCAATGGTATCGAATGCAGCACTAAGATCTAATAGGACGAGTACAGAGACAAGTCCTTTGTCTGATGCAATTATTAGGTCATTTGTGACTTTCACCAGTGCTGTCTCTGTGCTATGATGCAGTCTGAATCCTGACTGAAAGTCCTCAAACAGATTATTGTTGTTTAGAAACAACAAATCATTTTTATATTGAAAACCGTTGATGGACACTGATCACTGGACTGTGACCTTTTATCCACCCTCTGTCTTAGAGACATGTTTTATACCTGTAATGATTTCTTTGTGCAGAATTCTGATTATTTTCCTGTTTCAAATCTCCCTCCTGAGAGGAGTTGGATCCACCAATAAGCACGCTTGATGTCCGCACAGCACTTGCAGAGAAGTTTTACGTTTATCTTCAGAGATCCATGATTACAGCTGTACAGAATACAACCACCTGAATCAACATGTACACAACCACAGTTTACAATCTAGCAATAGAGGTGCGATTTTCAAAGAGCCACTGTTTTTTTCTCCACACAGAAACACAAACTCATGGATAATTTAACAATACTATAGGTTAATGCTTATGGTTGTCAGTTTGAATAATCTAAACTTTGTTTCTGAGGAATAGTGTTTTTCCATTAGTTTTGTATGTTGAAAGCATTCTTTCTAAATACTACGACACCTCACCCACCATTGTTTTTGAGAAAAGGTTAGTTAGGTGCATGAATAAGAGCTGTAACAAATTCTAAATGCTTTGTTGCAACTGGAAACAAAATACTGCACAATAACTGCAGAACTCATCTAAAATTGAGCAGGGATCCTAAGGTGAGCCAATTGAAACTAATCAAAGTATTATAGGGTTTTTACCAAGCAGAAACTTTACCTTCCATAAAGGATGCTGGAAACTAACTGCAGGTAGGTAATACGACATGTCGTCTAAACAGTGTCAGTATCTCTTCCACATTTGAAGGCGGTAAGGGACTTTAGTGACGGCAAAATGTTAAGCTAGGTGGATGGATATACAGAAAAGCACATTGGGAGTCATAGTTAACTCCCCTCCATACACAGGCTTTTACCTTTTATCAAAGAAATATACTTGAAGGAACTTAGTTGCAGTAAAATACTATTTGACATATACTTTAACTCAAGGTCCACTTACCATCTTTTTCTGTAGCTTTCAATCATATCTGGAGTTGTTACCTCAGTTATTATGGAGTTTGTTCATCACATGACCTACGTATGGAACTTTGGTCAGGTAAAAACAAGTGGTCGGAGCCAGCAACTCAATTCACTGGTGAAGACCATGAGATGAGAATGAAAGTTCAGTTATCTCAGTGAACTCCATACGGTGCATACAGATAAAATGTAAACGTTTTCAGCATTTAGATTTAAGATAAATAAGTTTTGAGCCTGGAAGTTCCACCCCCTTTCATTTATTCTCTATTATTTCTTCCTCTTGCTCTTATTCTCATCCCTCTCATTTCATTTGCTTCACTCAATCCACCCTCCCCTGAGTCCACTCTGCCTCCACCTCTGCATCACTACCACCACTCAATATCCAGCCAGGGCAACAGAGAGCCTGGGTAATGAAATGGCCCCTGGCTGCCTGACTCTGCCTTCTGCCATTTGTCATCTGATTATGAGGAGGTATTCTCCTAGTTGGGCCTCATCAATCACGTCTAATAATGACCATGCACTTCACTCATAGGTAATGTAGTCCGTATGGGTTTGTTTTGTGTGGATGATGATCTAAAAGGACTTATCCTTAATGCTGACGCAGAAGAATCCAACAGGAAAGAAGAGGAAAGCGTCCAAACTTGGGATAGTATTTTCAGTTTTATTATGTTCACACTCCCAGGATGATTATCTAATCTGCTCAAAGGGAGAACAAAGCTAGCAGGGCTTTGTCATGCTTTTGCACTGCTCACTTTCCACCGTGTAGGTGGTCTCGCCCACTTTTGATTAATAATAGGCTTGAGCATTAAGAACTGGCTTAGAACCGGTGTGCAAAGACAGGGATTGAGCTTTGTTTGACTTGTGTAAAACAAATGTCAAAATATCCACATAGTGACTCACACTGTATGTGGTAGAAATGATCCCACTCTTTTTAGCATCATATTCATATTTCCTCTACTCTCTCGCCAGTTAATTAAATGCTTGTCATTGACATTTTGTTGATGTAATATGGATTTCTCTTATCAGAAAATTGTATGTTGAGTCCGATGTGTTTTGATGCCAAGCCCTTAGTTTAATATGACAAGACTTCAATCGAAGGCATTGAAATGCCATTGTAATAAAGCTCTTGTAGAAATGAAAGGCAGTAATAGTGAACCTGCTCCACCTCTCTGATTGGTGGCTGCCGCTCAGGGAAAGGTTGCACGCCTCCTGGGCTTCGTTAAGAATCTTGGATTCGACAGTTTGTCAATTGATGGTTATCTGCTTGTTAACTGTAAGAGCCTGTAAAGTGGACGTGCTTTCTTTTTACCTGCACTTCTTTCCGGGCTCCACATGTCACAATGTGTAATTCATCACCACAGGTAAAATGGCGGGGGATTATAAAGTATTAACAGGGTTCATAGATCCAGGTATCAGTTTATTCGCCTTTGTGGAAAAAGCTGGCTCCCTTGTGCCCATCCAATCTTATTAGAATAGGCTAGCTTTTCTGGAAAGGCCCTGGGTCAGCAAACAGAAAGCACTTCAGTCCCATTAAGAGGATGACAATTACCAGAGGAGCCAGCACCACAAAGACCAAAGCTAGTCACCCTTCCTGTGCTGCAGTAATAACACACATTAGGCCAATTACTCCTGAATTAGATTTGTTGGCTATTTTGGGGGGGGTTAACATGGATGCAAAGGTAAAGGACTGTAAATTGCATGGGACACTGACTCCTATCATTGTAACCTTTGTGCACCCAATTGCCATCTGAAATCAGCAGGCTTCGTATTTGTGTCACAGCCTTTACGCTGTATTGTTTTGATGTTTTAAAAGATAGCATGTGGATCGTGTCTTTTTAGCGATTCAGAAAGACCAACAGAGGGGGGAGTCTGTCTGCCAATACACGGTCTCATGTTAAGTGTCTGCGCACATTTTCCATTTGTACGTTCTAGTACAAAGTACTGACAGTGGAGTACTGACTGACAGCTAATGCTTGCAGACAGTAAACAGTAGTCAGAATACCTCAGTTCTACTCTCAAGCACATCACGTTAACTGACTGGCAGCTCTCTCATGGTTTCTCTCTCAAATGACTGGCTAGGGGTTAGCAATTAATAATGCCACAAATATAATAAAAATGTAAAGGCTGGGATCACATTACAGAAAATGTACACAAATATTTAAATTTAGAATAGAATCAAATAAAATCAAACAATACATATCGTTTTTTACACTTAGAAAGTAAATCATTCTGTAGTTCTGGGGAATGTAAACCACAGCAACAAGATAGTGTTAATAATATGGTCGGCATCTTAACATTAAGCAATCTTGACATCTGGGAAAACCTTTTACATTGATGATTTGATCATTGATGTAAACACAAAGTCCATCTCCCCTTGTCTTAGTGGAGTCTTGAACATGGTCCACAATGGACCGTCCATGCCGGGTTAGCTTACCTTTTATCCCGGCTCTCTTTCTGGGCCCGCAGTGGTGCTTCATTCGGCTGGAATGTAGCTGGGTGGTCAAAATGGCATGGACAGTGTCCAGCTGACCGCTGCACTTAATCCAATCTAAATAATACTTCACATTATATTATCTTTTTTGTTATTAGAAAGGGTGCAACAGCAACATAAGGTTATGTATCACAGAGGCTCCATATTTCCATGTAGATATTTTGCCTGTCTATCAGCTTATAACATCATCTTTCCAATTTTAGCTATTTCATCTAACCAATTTTTCAGTGATTAAATCTCCTTTAGAAAAGACAAATAGACCTATACGACTAGAGGCCTAGACCACTTCTCTTTGGCAGCACGCCTTATAGGCAAAGCATTGGTCCCTCTACCAGTGAATATGTCATCACTGTATTGATGAAGGTGGTAATCTTAGGCAATAGAGTCATGGGGCATGAATACAACACATGTACGAGAGTGCCACAGGTAGCATCATATCTCCCAGTCAGAGCTTCTGAGTCCTAGCCTTCTCATCTGTGTATGTATGAAGCCCTGGGGCATGTGCATATTTTGATGGTGAAGGCTGTAATGTGGATCGTACATATTAGCATAAAATAAGTGTCAATGAGGAGGTCCCTGATTTACATGGGACACGTGGTTGATACGACCACACACCAAAACTCATGTCATGTTTAAATTGAGTTTCAGTAATACAACATTTTCTGACTTTCTCTGAACCCCTATCCTCCCCTCCCCAGCAGCGAGCCCCAGTTGTGGCCGGTGGGCATGGTTTTGGAGGGCAGCTCAGAGGCGCTGTGTCCCCCCCCATCTCTGGAGCTGCGCCCATCCTGCAACAAGAGCCAGCCCTCACCTCCTCTGGGCTCAAGCTCGCAACCCCACGACGGAGTCTTCCCTGAGGACAAGGAGCCCGTCAAGTACGGCGAGCTCATCGTCTTAGGGTGAGATACTGAAGTACCGTCTCTTTGTACCTGTCTTTATATGTCTGCCTGTGTATGAAGTTGTGATGTGCATGCATTTTTTTTAGATCAGGTCCAAGACCTTTAGTGTGAGAGTGGCTTTTAAATTCAGTGTAGAATTAGATGTGTAAGAGCTTGCAATGTTAAGCGCTGTACTCTTATTGAGTTGCTGTAAATAGAAGTCCTTATGTTTACACTTGGTTCCTAGTATCTGAGACCCAACCAACAACACAAGAAGAACTGGGTCTGAGGTATATTTGGATTGTAGTGGCTAAGGTGTGGGTCTTTGTGTCTGTGTGTCCTTGGGTCTTTTTCAGATTGGGTCTCTTTTGTAAAAAAAGAAAAAGAACATACTTTTAGATGATAATAACCTCCATTAAGCCAGTGAAACTTACCAACCACAGAGTAATAGTTCAAGTGAAGTATAAAAGGCGAGGTTTCACCAATGACATCTTAACACATCACCTGAGATACAATTGACAAATGGACAGATGTACAATACAATATTTTCAAAGTATCTATCTTCCATGGCTTGAATACTGGTGGCCTAAGCTGTTAGAGAGCCCCCATAGGTCTAAGTGTCTGATTTGCATCTGTCCCATGTACACACTGGCATTGCTGTAGACAATAGGTCTTCATGGGTCCACTTAGTGCCTTGTATCCGAGTCCCACATTGGGACTCACCAAGAGTCATGCCAAGAGTCTCGTGCAGAGACCAGCCTGGCCCGGCAGCTATTGAGAATGGTTTAGCTGTTTCCATAAGGGAATAGTGCAATATTTTCAATTTGAACTGAACATTATATTTGGTTTTCCACTGATTAAAGGCTGAGCCAACTACCTGCAAAGTCATTCCTGTTTACAACCATGGCACCATGCAAATGCCTATTGTGTCTTGCTAGTTAACAAAGCAAAACCTATAGTACAGGCTGGAAATGTAGACTGGAGAGAGAGAGAGAGAGGCATCCTCACATGCAGATGTGTGTACATTAAAGTTTCAATTTTATGCTACCATTGAACCCAAAAATAACTATGATTTATGAACTGATTGGCCCCAAGTCAGAGGGCTCATGTTGCATGGTGTCAGTGTCAGTAGCAATGAACATTATGGCTGAAAATTCTAAATCTGAAGGGATGAACACACAGACACAAAGAACAACTTTGACATTTTGGGAAATACACATTCGCTTTCTTGCATAGTTAGATGAGAAGATAGAAGATAACTTTCATATCTGCCGGTTATCTTATCTTAGCATTAACCACCCACTAATTAACAAGGTACATCTTATTTATTATTATTATCAGTATGTTATTTAGAGTACAAACTTTGTGGTTTTACAGAGCTTATGTGCGGGACTATATCTTGGTAATCTTTTGTTTTTGTAACACTTTTGTTTGTGTACAGATTAATCAAACAAGATATAATGTGAAAATGTGTAGAGTGGTGAATATCCCTTTAAAGGTGTCATGGTTTCTTTGTTGTGACATCATCGATATTAATGTAAAGCTTATTCTAACACAAAGCACACATTGTCAATTTTACATTTCTGTTTATGTGGAGCTTTAGAGGTGTGGGTGGGTATATTTTTGGACTTTAAGTCAGATGGGATCCAATGGGTTACCAGGCGCAGCGGACTAAAAGCTGAGTAAGCAGATTAAATTGCACACCTTGGACAATAAGAAAAAGCTCTTATTTACCACTGCAGGGTTATCAGTGGCTAAATCAGTTCCTGGATTCGACGCGGACATTGATTCCACCAGCTTCCATTTTCTGCACCATACTCTATAAGGCCATGCTACATCTAACAATTCAGCTTGTGCTTATATGTTTGTTTTGGATTAGTATGACATTGATTCAGTTTCTCTCACAAAAACCCCTTCACATGTCTCAGGGGTTCTTCTATTAAACAAAACATGTGCCTAATCTTCTGTAAAATACTTCACAGAAGACCCTGACAATGAGTCAGAGGGAAAAGATCTCGTGTGACTCCACACAAAGATACCATTCACACACTGAGCTACATTGGCTAATTTAAATCTTAATCAAAAACACAGATAGACAGACAGACATGGTATAGATTGCAATACTCTCCCACAGGTATGGTATGGTGCTATTCTAGGAACAGAGACACAGACTTATGCTTCCACTCCTTGCCCTATTGATCCATGCACTGAGGTTATTAGAGAATGAGAATGGCTTGCTTCTATGTCAGTGTGGCTACAGAGAGAGGGAGGATTACCTGCCACTGACATTTTACAACATCCATCCAATCATGGCTTCTCTGTGGCCAGCAGAACATGCCTTTAGAGAATGTTGGTCATTATAAATGAAGGATAATATAGAATATTCCTGACTGGTACTTTATTTATTTTATTTATCAGGGACAATGCTCCCACGAGGGAGCACACCATCAACAATCCCAACACCATGAACTACCGACAATTCATCAGTACACAAACCTACCAACCAAACACTCAGTACCAGTGCTGACCCCATTCAGTATGTTTTAGTTTAGTGACTATACCTGATTTTCCTTCAACCATGTTTTCATTTAAAATGTTTAAAACTCTCTTAAGCACTCTCTGATGCTGCCTTGTAATGAATTCCACATCCTGGAAACTGAGAAACAGATCTGCCCAAATGTTGTAGACTGAAGTTTAACATAGCAGTCTCCTCTAGAGGAAGCTCTTGTCAACCTTAAGCCAGCTCCACATAGCTCCATATAATAAACAAACATTGGCTATAAACAGAAAATGTATAAACAGATTATACATTTTAACAATATTATAATAATGAAGAGATATTTTTTTGATCCATGACGATGAAGTGGTTGCATTAATGTACTCTTTGTCTGAGAACAAGTTGTAATACAAAATGAAAAATGTGGTAAAATCATTGCGTGCATATACAGTTTTGCTGCATCTGTACTCATTTCATTTCTTATAAATTTAAATGAGCAAGGTTATGCTTTATTGTTTTTGGAATGCTGGGTAACTCACCACATCTAAAGTAAATTCAAGAATTTCTTTTTTTTGTACTTGGCATCAGAAACTTTTGAAATTGTTTCAAAGGTTCAAGGTGCATTTATTAGTCATCTTACAACACAGTGAAGTCATTCTACAACACAGAATAACATTAAAGTAGCTCCCTTGTAGGGCAGCTGTGGCTCAGAAGGTGGAGCAGATCATCCATTAATCCCAGGTTTGGCAGTTCGATCTTCGACTCCACATCTCAGTGTCCTGGGGCAAGACACTTGATTGCCAGCACCTTGCATGGCAGCTCTGTCATCATTGGTGTGTGAATGGGTGAATGAAAGTTAACAACATATATAGAAATATTTTAAATGAGAAAATGAGAATATATATATATATATATATATATATATACTATAAAAGGGTAGTGGTATGGTAATGTACAAAAAACTACAGAAAGTTCCATGTCATTTATGTGGGGGGGTTAGTTTCCTTTGGGCTCTGCACAGGCACGCAGTGATGTTCTGGGCAGTTTGAATCACCTGCTGCAGTGCCCTCTGGTCCTGGTAAGTGCACATCCACAAATGAATAGAGAGAGCTAGCTAGCAAACAGGAAGCGAATTCAGTGATTTTTACATGGGTTTAATGCAGAGAATTAATTTTCCTCTGGCGATCAATGAAGGACAACTGAAAACAAACTTCATTTATTATCAATTCAACCCAGGCATAATTACAATAACCTTTTATTCTAATGCTTCACAGGCACAATGGGTCACTGGCCAATGGGGACAAGGGTCGCAGAAGAAGTCGCCTGGCCCTCTACAAAAGACCTAAAGCCAACGGGGTCAAACCTGATGTTATCCACAATGTCTCAACCCCTCTGGTGTCAAAGGTAAGAAGTTACACCACAGACCATAACAGGATTGTCATGAAATTTAAACAGACAGTCATGGTCCCCAAAGGTTGAATCCTATTGACTTTGGTTATCGTCTGACATCGTGATTTTGAGTGAAAGGTCTCCTTAACTATTGGATGCATTGCCTTGAAATGTGGTACATACATTCACCTCATCCACCTCAGGATGAATTGTCATTATGCTAAAGAGTATAGTCTAGACCAGGGGTCGGCAACCCGCGGCTCTTTCATCCTTATACTGCGGCTCCTCCTGGCTTGGGAAAATAAATTATAATAATTAAAGTATTTTACTGAAAGGTATTTTATTTGTGTTAGTTCTTTTTATAAATTGTAGTTCTAAATTGGAAGATTATTGTGATCTTGAAATATATTTTATAATTTTTCGTCGCTCAAAATAAGCGTCATGCTCGCAGAAGCCGGGATACCCGCCAAAACGCTGTGCATTTATCGAGACTTTCATCCCGATCTTCAATCGGTCCCATTAACCAAATAAAATAAATATTTATGCAGATATTTTGCAAATATTTATTTTTCATTGTTTAGTTACAGTGCTATTTTTCAAATTTTTTTTTAATTCAGGCCAAGGCTCCGCTACACACTCTGAAAGCCCAAAGCCAACATAAAGTGTTGTGTCTAGCTCAGTGGTAGAGCGCATGCTTTGCATGTATAAGGTCCTTGGTTCGATCCCCAGCTGAAATGTTTAAGTGTTAAAAATAATTTCCTCTGTAGCACTTCATGGATTTCATAAGCAACTCACTACAGTTGTTTATACAAAGCGTAAAGGTAAAAAAAAAAAAAAATTGTATATACAGTGTTATCTTCATTTTAGATGTCAAAAAGTATTTGTGGCACCCAGTGTTTTCTTTTCCGTGGAAACCGGGTCCAAATGGCTCTTTGGGTGTTAAAGGTTTCCGACCCCTGCTCTAGCCTGAAGCAGAAATGAGGAGCGAGCTCCAGACTCCACACCCCCAAATGTCCTTCATTTAGGGACCTGTAGTCTTAAGCCACAACCGACGCTGCTCAAGTGACATCACATGAGGCAATTCATTAGATTTTCCCCTCCATTTTAAAACAATGAGAGGAGCAAAGACACACAAATATAATGTGAAATAACCCAAACTGTATTTAGGAGTCCATCATTCATAATTAGAAGCTGGTTGTGAAAACATGTCTGAATTACTGAGAGTATCATCCAGTCTTACATTCCCATTATGTCTCAGTATGTAAGGGCTAAATGCTAAAACAGTACTGCTTAGCATTATCATTGAAATGCTGCACGTTTCCTGGCCATTTTCACCCATCCATCTGTCACTCATCACTCACTGCTCAGTCTTATCATAGCTGTGACAGGCTGTCAGGTCCCTGGTGTGTTCTCACATATCTCCACCCCTCCAATATTCCTGCACACTGGTGATGCCAAATGCCCACTCGCACGACAGAATCGTCCAGTAGGTCTGCTTTCAGCACAATGGATAGATCATTGCTGAAGTTTCTTGCTGAGTATCATTGGCTCATTTCAGGACCAAGGACAGCACCAGACACTCGCTTCACGGCTGCTTGTGTATAACTCGACTGTTGTCTTGCAATTTTCCGTGAACGTGCAATATTTCTATAGTAGAATAAAAACAACACTCTCTGCCATCAAAACAACAGCAGTGATGTAGCTGCAGTCTTTATAGTAATCTAGGATGCATCAACACATTAAATATACATAGGCTTGAAAGTACAGTGTATTAAGCTAAACTAAATGTTTGGCACCCATCTCTTTTTGCTTTAGAAATACTTAATGACTGATATTTCAGTAAACATGAAAAAAAGCAGCGGCGGTTTGATAAAAGCAGAACATAGATAATGCAGGTAAACTGACATTAGCCAGGCAGACAGTGTCTACAACACTACCCATCATAAGCACCACAGACTTTGTAGCGTCTTCTGGCAGGCTTGACTAACGCCAGGCTAACCAGTACTGTAATTCACAACAACCAGCGCTAAATAAAATGCCTTTTTATCAGGGCCGTGTATGTGGACCTCTGGCTGATGGAGTTTTATCTGACAAAAGGCCCCGAGTGCTATGATCCTGTGCATCTACAAGTGCAGAAGAAAATATTTATGTTGGTATGTGGTAACATTTTTAAGTAAAGAGTCCTTAGGAAAGCAACAACATGTGTTTTGTTGTTTGCTTGCGTGCCTTCAGGAATGTTTTGGTGTATAGTTCTAAGCTTTGCCAGCTCCTGTTCAACCTGTAAGTGGCAAGCATATGGGATGACAACTGTTGCCTTCATGGGGAAATGGACAGATTAATTGAAACTGAGCACAGATAGGAGAACAGACACGCGAGTGATGAGCACTTAACACAATCATCAAGGCAAAATCACACAGGGACCGCTTGTCTAATGTGTATGTGTGTGTTGTGTACTTGTGTGTTGTGTTTGCGCTGGGCTTTGGACTAATGAAGAAAATAAAAATTAACAGTTGATTAATGTGTGTGCGGGCAGCCCAATACCTGTGGATAATCATCCACCTTGCAAACAATTAGCAAATACATGCTGCTGACAGATTCTAATGGGGTTGTATGTGTAGACTCACAATGAAGAGCATGTGTTGCTGCTCACAGTGCTGAAACAGGCAACTAACGGTCATGCCGGGCTGACCTGAATATGTCGTGAAACTGTCCTTAGCAGCGAAACCGCAGTAGCCTTACACTGGCTTCAAGAATGGTAAACAAGAAAGCTCAGGAGTAAGACCAAACAAATATATAATATCCAGTGGTTTCAGATCATATTAGCAGCACACAGTGGACAGAAAATGCAGAAGACTAAATGTTCCAGCTTCAAACTCTATAATGTTTTCTCAATTTGAGTGATTTTTGCATGTCTAACTGACATCCATGTAGCCGAGTCTTCCTTAAAGAAATAGTTCATCATTTTGGGAAACATGCTTATTCACTGTCTTATAGAGAGTTAGATGAAGAAGATTGATACCACTCTCTTGTATGATAATCATAGCCAGAACAAGCAACCTTAGCTTAGCTTAGCATAAAGAGGGGAGACTGCTAGCATGGGCCTGTCCAAAGGGAAGTTGAGGTAAAATCCATTTATAGACAAAGTATAAAAACATTTATTACCCGGCCAAGAAATTGTCCCAATGGCTCCCAAAATGTCAAACTATTCATTTAGCTCCGTGTTTAATATGCCAGCAGGCCACTGTTTGGTCAAGTGCATAGTAGGAAAACTTGCAGGTAGACAGTACTGTCAGCCACATAATAGTTTAGACTGTAAATTAAGTCAGAGTTTATGTTTGTCAGGGCTAATTAAATATACATTCTAGAGCACTGTGACCGATAAAATAATAAAAAAAATTGCCGTCTCTCACCCAGTGTGTGCTGGGATAAACTCCTGCCCCTTACAAACCTGTACAGGACAAGAACATACAGGTAATAGATGGACTGATGGATAGATGATTGTTTTCATTATTAATAATAGACAATATTAACAATATAGACACAAATCACAGAAAGCAAATGCCAACACTGAAAGCAGAGGAGCTGTCTATAATTTACTCTATATGCCCGTTATAAAAGTCTGCACTCAACTCAGAGTGCTCCACTTGTTAAATGTGAAGATTTATGAGTCACGAAGAGAAAGATCTGCAGCATTCTCTCTGACCCTCTCTCCTCTCACTCGTCCTCTAACTCTCGCCATCTTCTCCCTCTGATCATTTCCTCTGAGGTCAGCTAGACCCAGCTGGTGGAGAGGGACAGGTCAGGCACTATTTGTCTGAGTAACCCTTTGCTACTCATCAACGTCTGTGTATGTGTGTGTATGTGTGTGTCTCACATGTGTGTCAACACCCTGCGCTGAAAAATAGTCCACTGGTGAGATTGGACCGGAGGTAAGTGATTGGAGGGAAACAGGAGCAAATGGATGAAAGGAGGACTGAAGTGGTGGCAGTAGGAGTCCTTTGAAAATCCCAGAGAGCTCTTGGGTGTGTGTGTGTGTGTGTGTGTGTGTGTGTGTGTGTGTGTGATTTTCATGTACTCTAGGCCATGAAAGCAAATTACCAAAGTAGCATGGTGATAGTCTGGCAAGATCCTTAAAACCTCTAACAAACCTGATTATCTTGAAGAAGTGGGAACTAAATGTAGCACTACAGTGATGGCATACACACACACACACACACACACAGAGACACACAGTTTGGGATAAACAGCTTCATAAGATAATGATTTCAAGCAAAGCCAAGTGTGTTGAAATGAATCGTATGTAAAGTATCTTTATAATTCTTTGATTTTTACCTAACCAAAGTTAGCCAGTGTAACTTCAATAAACTATACAGCCACATATGTGGAGAAACCTGTCTAATACATTTCTGTTAGCCATTAGATTTTGTAACTGTGACAACTAGTCACAGTGACAACTTTCACATACAGTAATAGGATACTAATGGAAGAAAGTATGTGGCAATCCCTGCCCTCGTACTTTTGTGCCATTTCAGTCTGGGTCTATTTGTCATGGTTTTGGCTCAGCCGCTTTGTTCCAATTCAGGCAAGTCTTAATGTCAAAGCATACAGCGACATTTTAGGCAACAGAGTGCATCCAAATTTTGCAACAGCAATTTAGGGAAGGCCCTTTTCTGTTTCAACATGACCATGCCTCATATGTGCATAAGGTGTGGTTTAGAAAAATGTGACCTCAACTCCATCCAACACTACTGGGTAGAACTGGAACACCAACTGTCTTAATGTCCAACATCAGTGTTGGGACCTCTCTAATGCTCTTGTGGCTGAATGCAAGCTAATCTCTGCAGCCAGGTTCCAAAATCTGATGCAAAGCTTAAAGACGAAGAGTGGAGGCTGCAGAGAGTTAAAGCAGCAGATTAATGCCCATGGTTTTGGAATTAGATGTTCAACAATCACATATAGGTGTAGTGTGTGGGTTTTCACATACTTTTGGCCATGTAGCAAATTCATTCTCTTCAATTTAATGTTAAATCATGAGGACTAAAATGCACCCTTGCTCAGTTCAATACATTCATACTTTATCACCATTTATTCACTATTATCAACAGCAACAGCCTATGTCATCACCAGCAGCAGCAAAAATAGGCTCATAAAAAAGTTTACAAAAACATGCATGAGAAGTTGAATGCAGTCCTATAAAATGCACCCTAGCTCAATGCAATACATTCAGAGGTTTTTGTCTGACTTACAGTCTTACTTGATCTGGTATTAATTTATGGTGGCAATGTTTGCTAACCTTAGATAGATACTCTTGGTATACTAACGTTTAGTAACTGCCACGGTCTTTACTTAAGAATACAGAGATATGAAGTTCTTAGAAAAAGTTGATATTTGAACATCTACGTGACAGCTGGACTAACTAATCTGTTGATAAAGATCATGTATATGAATTAAAGCTTCAGAGCACACTAAATTGACTAAATGAAGTGTGGAAAGACTGTTTTTATTATGTGCTGTTTTCAAGGTCAAGAATGAGTTTATAATCTCATTGCTTTTTTTCTCTCTCATCTACCTTTTGTTTTTTTTCCTTTTCTGTCCTTTAATTTCCTTTTTCTTTCATCCTTTCATTCCTTCTTTTGTAAATTAATTTCCTTCCCTTTCCAGTCTCTCCAAACACACTCAAAAAGACACTGGAGATTCAAACTTAATTCTGCAAAACCCACTCTGGCCTTGCCTCTGATCAAATCCTCTCTTACACACACACTTTGTAGGACAAATCAATGAGCTTTAGCTGTCTGAATATCTACTGCCAAGTACGGTCAGCCGTGACCACTCAGACACCAAAAAAAAAAGGAAGAGAAAGACTCCCACTCTAGTTGAGTCAGTTACTGAACTACATGCTCACATGCACTGTGACTCCTCTCCTAAACGCCCCTCCTGCCTCCTCTTTCAACATGTAGAAAGACAATAAGTGCCGGAAGAGACAAGGTAGAAAAAAAAAGAGTCAGATACTGTATACATAGTAAAGATGGAGGAAGATGTGAGTGTATAGGGCACGGTGGAATACCTTAGATAAGCACACTGCACTAAGTTCTGATAATAGCTTTCAGGGACAAAACTTCCTTTCATTTGTGGCTTTCTGTGTCTGTTTACAAGGAGACAACAAAAACCCACTCAACAATTATTTACGCTCATCCAATACTTAACAATAAGGCAGAAAGGAAAAGCTTGATTTCTCATTAGCACTGAAAGCAGCATTTGTTCACTAAAAGCTAAAGTTAAATATGCTGTAAGGAGCAGTGTGATACTGAGGCTTGCTGCTGAGCTTCATTTTGATCAAGTATCAGTAATCGCAGGATCACAGGACCCCTCCTTCTCCTCCTTCTCCTCCTCCTCCTTTTTTGAAGACAATAGCTTAAACTTATCCACCATGCCTCACTCTCTCTTTTGTCTCTGGTGGCTGTAAAACTGCGCTGGGATCAGCGGACTGGTGTAACTCTATTGCCGGTGAGACTAAGCCCTTATTCTTATCAAATGATGTGGGGCTGTACCCAGATCAGCGAAGCTTTGAAAACAGACGACAAAGCAAGCATTTGTAGAAAATCTGTGATGTTCCTCCATGTTGCTGAGCCCTGCTTCCCCTGGCCACGGTGAGGCAGGGCAGGATTTGTGCCGCATCCTGTTTCACAGCCTCGTTGGAGGATTTACAGAGTGCTACCATAATGCACTTCCTCTTTCCAAAGGGGGGACATAAATCTGCTTCTGTTTTTTGTCACCCCCCTTTTTTATTTGCTAATGGGATCCTCAAATGACTGTCCTCTTTGCTTTCTTTATCCCTTGTACGCACACACAAAAGCACCGGCTTACACACTCAGACACACACAGAAGCCCTATATAGAAAAACATAAATTATAAGACCTGTGTCAATTAATCCTGCAACTTGACAAGCAGGCATCAGACTATAGCCACAGCTTAAAGCTTTTTACTAAGAGGCCTCTTCCAAAGGCTGATTCTAACTGCTTACATGTTTACAGACGGAAAGAAAATGTACAGTGTGTTTATCTGGATATAATAAAGCAGCAAAAAGGTTCCACCAACAAAGAGTCACTCAGTGGGTAGATGAATTAAAATATACTGTGCTAGTAATGAGCTATCTAAATTCAGAGTTCATATTGCTTGGAATTACACAAAAGCGGGGCTCTGGGCAGCACCAGTGAAAATTCTATAGCTCTTTCTGCTTCGCTGCAAGAAGATTCTCCCTGTCGAGCAGCGACACGCTTGGTCTTGGGGAAATCGTTTGAGCCACAGCATGTATCTGCGAATGCAATAATTCCTTTCTAAACGACATCACCTCCTCGCCCATTTTTGCATACTTGGCGGCTGTCAACATGTTGGCTGCACTTTATCACTCTCCCTGCGCGTGCACGGCCAAACCCACGCACACACACACAAACACACACACACACACACACACACACATGCCAGAGGGATGTTAGCGCTTGAAGCTCTGATTACTGACAACTCTCAAACACATACTAAGTAGATGCACACACATTTAGAGACACAGTCTGAATGGATGACTCAATGGTGACGGTGATTAAAGCAAGTTGCCCGTCCCCACTTTCCTGGAATGAAACGGTGGCTAAACAGAAAATGACAGAAGTAGCGGCACTTCAAAGTTATATGGAAAACAGGTTTGCATATTGACGCTACGGAGGCGGATCCTTTGTCACACTTCACACGAATGTACTATTTCAGTTGTCATTTCCAAAACTGAAACAGAGACACAGATTCAGGATGGAAGATGATTTAGGTTTGCTGCCTCTGCTGCTTCCGGCCAGCTGTGAGAGGAAACAGGAGAGGAAGTGAGGGTCAGTGTAGCAACAGATCCTGGAGACAACAGACTCTTATTTTCTCCTGAATTTAACTGCACTGTACAGTGGCCCTAGGGAATCAATTAGAACCATAGTGTGCTTGTTTTTCAACCCCCATTGACTTGACAGTAATTTGTTTACTTCATAGCCAAACTCTTGATACCCAAATATCATTAATCCTTCCTTACAATGCAACTATCCTGTTATTTCCTGCTGTATTACATATATGAACTCAGATTACAACAGGCAACAAACTGTTTCTGCATGAGCACAGCACATGATAGCTACCCCATTGCTTGCAAGTCAATCCTATTTAAATGAAAGGGCATATGAGGCTAAATCTTGCCCGCTGGGCCAGGGCCCAGCCTGCAGCGGGTCTATTACCATATGTTTTCCCTCAACACACAACAAAGATTGCAGCTGCAGCAGCCAGCCGACCAGCAGGGAGGCCCTCTCCCAGTGTCAGGACTCAGGAGGCAAGGAGGACAAACAACTTATCACACTTGTGGTGTCTCTTGGCTGTGATGAAACTGACAGGTGTCACCTTGTTATTTCACTGCGTAAAAGCCAGCATCAGTCTACAGGGAGTTGATTAGCACTAACCTGTTGCCGCATTTACCCGCTCACCTACGGCACATGCCAAGCTCGCTGGAGAATTGAGCGGTCCCACTGCAATGGGGATACTGACAGACCTAAATTTAGCTCTGTGGGGAAGCAAAACTGCCAGCAGTACGGCACCCATTTATGACAGCTGGATGACATTATTAAATAGCTGTGGCTTTGAGGATTATTTGTAACGTGTTTTGGAATTTTAATGAGCTAATTGCACCTGTGAATTAAAATCCCACCTATGCTAAATTTACATACGAGTATAATGATTAGAGACGGCTTGATCAAAGTTTGGGGGAATTTACAAGAGCTGCTGCAAAATATAGCATGTTTCCTGTAGTGGAAGTCTGCATTCACAGTCATCACAGTAGTTGCACATTTGTATTTTAAGGTTATGATCTTATCTAACACACTCGATGATCTTGCCTATGTTTTATAGCTTTGGCAGTAACTTACTTGTGCTTTCTAATCTGGACTTCAAGAAGTAACTTGTGTGAATTAGGTTTTTTTGGATGTTCTCTTTAAGTCCAAAATAAGCTAATTATGTCACGTCTGCTAATTACACCACATGTTTAATGATACCCTGCCTATTTTCCTATATTTCAAATATGCTGAAAGGAATTGGAAGACCTATACTTTTTTGCAGGTCTTGACACAAAACTTATTAAAAAGGACTTTAAAGATGATCTACTCCACTTTCTTCTTGCCTGCCTTTGCCTATCAGTCACAGGAAGGACCCACACTCTCATAAAATCTAACAATGTAACAGAATGTTTCTCCTGCATCCAGACGCTTATAAAATATATTAGTAATGTTGCAACAAATGAGAAGATGATACTATATCATAAAAGTGCGATTTCCTAAATCAATATTATAGTGATGCCACATGAGAATAATTTACAAAAACAGGCTATAATAAGGATATAGAAAACTCAGAATTGAGTACCAAAGAAACACTCTCAGTCTCAAGGCTGTAAATACTAAGTGTCCATTAGTCCGAAGAGAAAGACTGCTGGAAAATATCAAATGTCATCTTCTAGAGGAAAGAACAAACACATAGACAGACTGTGATCAGCCTCAGAAATGATTTGTCTGTATCAGATCGGCATTTCTCTGCATCCACACACATCCTCTCCGGCCACATTCACCTATAATAAAGCCGTAGCGTACTCGCAGATGCGCACACAGAGCAAGCAAGTTGCCCTTCACCTACCGTACCTTTGATGTGAGCGGCGCTCAGCCCCAGAGCCACTACAGCCAACACGCCGGCTATTCTCAGCATCTTCTCGGTGGAGATTCAGCCCCGGGAAGGAGAGGGACTACGGCGACCTCTTTCCTCTTCTCTCCTCTTTCTTTCTCTTTCTGTCTGTTTCCCTTCCCTCTTTCTTTCTCTCCTTCTCCCTTTCGCCCGCTCCCTTTATATTCAACGAGGTTCTCCCCTCTGTCTTGAAGCAGCGTGTGGAAACAGTTCACTGATAATGTGGGACAAGACAGGCAGCGTGGAGTAGAAGAAGGACACCGGGTGCCCGCAAAGCACCTCGCCGCACCGCGTCGCACCGCACCGCAGTTTGTGTGGACGTCGAAGGAGCAACTAAAGTGGTTTCTGCTGAGACGGGACCAGAGAGCAGCGCACCCCGGGACCAGACCGAGCGACGTCACAGGGAGGAGAGAGATGGATTCAGGCGCTTTTTTCCTCTCCTCCTCCACCCTCCACCTTCTCTCTCTCTCTCTCTCTTTCTCTCTCTCTATCTCTCATTCTCCGCCCTTCCCTCTCTCCTCCTCCCATCTCCTATCTCTGGAGCATCCCAGCCCACTCCAACTCACCGCGAGCCTGCCACGCTGAGGAGGGATCCACCATGAAAACAATCATTTGGAAAGAATTTACCATCTTGTTTTAATTAACTCCGTAATGAAGTCCATAAATAAAAGACTAATGTTTAATTCCTAAACAAAGCTTTATTGATGTCATTCATTTACAACAGTATGCTTATAACAACACAATTACTGTTAAAATGTCATTAATATGCCATCATAAACTGACTAAAGAACAATTCGTGCTTATAATAATACTATAATTATAATACAGGAATTAAAATGACACACAGTTAAACTCTGTGATTTAAATACTATAGTATTTTTGTTACCTGTCTGAGGATGCAATTAATTTTAATATCAACATTATGAAATGGTTTAACAAATTAATTTAACACAATAGTATCAGGCCAATGTAGGTCAGTCACCTCCAGTTTAGTTTTTTAACTATTAAATTCACCTGTTTTCCTTCTGGACTGAAGGATTTCAGTTTAGCCTAAAGACTTAAAGTCTGAATTTCTAAGAAAAAGATGGAAAGAAAGATTGACAGACTTTAATATAAGTAGAATGCTGAGACATTTAGCCCAGTATTTTCCTTATCATAGAGAAAGCATTCAAAACGGCTGCTTAAATGTCAAATATTCTCATTTCTTTCTACATTATGCGAAAAAAATAAAAAATCTCTGAGCGACATGGCTCATTTTGCCAGAGAGAACATTTTTGTTTCCCATGTTTCACAGAAAAAAAATCCTCATTTCATTCATTTGTCTGTAAGGTGGGCGTGAGTGTGAGTGTGTGCGTGTGTTTTTGTATTTTTCCGGTCGGTGCCGGGCACTAGGATTAATAATAACTTTTTCAATTTTCCTGAGTAGCCTATCTCAAAGGAACTTTTCTCTTGGACTATCTCTGCTGGTTAAGGATTATTCTGGCAGAGAAAATATTGCCAACGTTATCTGGGGGGGGGGGGGGGGGCAAACAGATGACAATGCACAGATTTGAATACACACAATGCAGTGATGAAATTAAATTTGGTCTTCTTTTCACTGGGGAATGACCTAAGTGGTGTGAAGCCGACAAAATGGATTTCCTGGGCTTTTGTATGAGGTGAGTCTCAGTGGTTCACAAACTGAGGTGCTGGGACCCTCAGGGGCCCCAAGGAATATATAAATCAGACTATATTTGAGTGATTAATAGAAAATTACTTTAATATCATCATCACTATAATATGTTAAATCAAAATAAATCAAAATATAGATCCATTTTAATATCTTGCTCACTTTAATATCAAAAGTTGCTTCTTCTCCACATCTTTAAAACATTTAAGGACATACAGAGTAGGTTAATATATTCCCCAAGGCTGTAAAGCACAGCCACAGATCTTCTCCAAATTATAGTCATTAATCAATGAAAATAAATATGGTAACGCAGAAAAGCTGTGCATAAAATAACTAATCTTAATCTAGCAAGGCAAGTCATCTGGGGGCCAAACGGAGCAGGTTTATTTTTTCTGAGTTTAATATGACTTTCAATATCAGTGTCTGGGCTGCATCAGGCAAAATACTTTCCGTTTTTCATCAAGGCTATTTTCAAAATTACAACCTGCAAATGGCCAATTTTGTTAGAATTTCTGCTCTCTGGTTTTTTAATGCTTTTTCATTATTGATGCACATTATGCCCACTAGCCCACTAGGTACTACCATATCCACCACCCTGGGAATAGTGAATTGCCAGCTATAATGTTAATGTGATATCACACTGTGTCCGTCTGTCTGCTCAGAGTCCAGGGGGAGAAAAAACAAAAAAGTTTCTCTCATACTGGGCTGTATTAGGCAATCTAACCTGGCTGAGAAGTTAAATGTGCAATTCTATTTTTCTCCTGTAAGTATTTCACTTTTGGGAGATATTAGTCACATGCATTTCGGGCAGCCAATTGCTGTGTAGGTTGCTAAATGATGATGGAAACAATAAGAAGAAGATGAGGAGATTGGTTTAAAACTGATGACAGTGTAATAAACATATAATGCGTTGTGAGAGCTGTCAGAGTTTGCCCCTCCCGGAATAAGTAAAGCAGCAACAAGGATTTAAATAAGATCTTTTCTGCTGCCTGCAGAGAAGTCAGCTCCCTTTGGTGCCAAGGCACAAGCACGCTTTAAGGTCCAAACTATTGACAACCTAAAAATGTCACACGATGCCTTGTGTGAGCACAAAACAACATCAGCGGCCACAGTGACCTGCAGTGCTGAAATTAGATCAACTTTGCGAAGAAAGGTTGATTATAAGTCATCGCACTGTAATGAAGTAGATGTAATAGTTTTGTTTCATATTGATTTTTCTTCTTTGAGCAAATATTTTGAGGCTGCCCTGGGCTCATTCCACATCCATTTATGACACACTCCTGCAGAGCACCATGGTGCTAATGAGTCACCCTCAGTGCAGCTGGGTGACATTTCCCACAGTGGAACATATAGAGGCTTTTGTCACCAAGAAGACTTACAGTCAGCAGTGAGCTAATGTATGTTAGAATTTCTGCCCTTGGCAGAGATGTATGTTATAGATAATACAGCAGTAGGAACCCACAACACTGTAAAATTGATAATGCAAGCTGTTGATGAATGGTCAAGCTTGTTTTCAAGCACACTGTCCATGCAGTCTCTTCACCAAACAACAACAGGTATTCCAACATAATGTTCATGTTCCCGTCTTGTCACTGTTGTACACACTATGCAGGAATATGGCACACATAGAAATCCATTTTCCACCTTTATTTTTCAGCCAGGAAATACACACCCAAGAATGCTGGTGCACAGAGACACAGTTTTTCTTTTTTTCAGGAAAGCAGGTCTGGGTGGAGATCCCTCTGTGCACAGCGAGTGTGACAGATAGGAAAGCACACCCATGCATCTTAATTTGATCATTTACCGAACACATGGTGAGAATAGAATAGCCATCTTCTTCATTGCAGAAACCAATGGGCCATTGTGCTGTTATTTGGTATATAATCATAGAGAGAAGTGCATGCTTTATATGTGCATTTTTTTTATACCAAGGTCCACTTGAATGTTTGAACATAAGCTTGGGGGGAAATGTGTTTAGAAATTTACATTTAAATCAAATATGCTTTCCATGGAATACATTTAAACTTGAGATTGCAAAGTAGGTCCAAGCCAGATGGCACCCTGCTGCTGTTCCTGTCATTCACCTTTCTGTCCGACGCTGGACCTGAGACAGCTCCTAAAGCCTCCTTGTCCATCATGCATCTTTGAGCAATCAAGTATCATCTTCCTCCTTCTCTTGTCTGTCCCTCAACCGAGACATTTTGTCTCATCTAATCCCCCTCCTGTGTTTCTATATGACCTATGTTTCATCCCATATCTCCTCTTGCACCCTCCCTTTGTTTCTCCTGATGCCTCCATCTTCTCCTCAGCTCTACACATGGCCTAATAACTCTGCTGACACCGAATTCAGATCTCTCTATCCACCCCTCTCCGCCTTCACTCTCCAGTTAGTGTGTGTGACAGAGTGCAGTGCCTCCGCATACTCCCACTGACAGCTGGCTCATGCTGGAGGAGGAAGGGGGCAGGGGAAGGGAGGAATGAGAGGAGGTAGGGGAAGGCAAAGAGATAGACCATCATCCCCATGGCGCATCCCCCCAGCTCTTTCTGAGGAAGTGTCGGTGGCGCCGCTTTGATGCCGCCTACATGATGCAGAGGTCTGAAGCTGTGAGAGTCCCTTCTGGCCCCGTTTTGCCTTGCCTCACTGGCAGGAACTGGGCCAGAAGTTGTCATCTGCTCAAAGCCTCACACATCTCTCAATCCCATTACTGACAACACATAAAAGTAAATACTAGTTCCTCTCCAGTTAGACAATGAAAATTCACATTCTTTAACTTACTTACTTCTTTGGTTTTCTCAACCAAATTTATTTTATCTTTTCTCCTTCTCTTTTCCATTGAAACATTAAAGGACAGTACCAGTGGTTTTGCAGTTTTAGCCCATTTATACATCGTATACATTACATTACATTAAATGTGAATGTACATTTTTCTACCCTTCCAGGCATCTTTTGGCTTACATTAAGTTTTGTACAAGAGAAAAATCTTTTGGCCGGCGCTTTAAACTTTTAAGCTGTGCAGTCCATCAGAGAGGAAGTTAGATACATTTTTTGTTAAAGTTACTTTGAACAGATGATGTAAGGAAATGGATGGAAACCAATGGCTGCATGAAACAGTGGGAAAATATGTCAGAAAAAAGTGCTGCGGAAAAATACAGCAATCAAGAAGTAATGATTTGTATTAAAGAATCTAAAACTTGCAGACACAATGGTTTGTTCTATTTGTTTCAATAGTTAGACATTTTATGAAATGTGTCATTCAGACAGGCAATTTCTCCAATTCCAGTCTTTATGCTAAGCTAAATTAGCCAGCTGCTGACTGTATCAGAATCAGAATCAGAACACTTTATTAATCCCAGAAGGGAAATTGCTTTTTGATACAGTTACAATGCTCGATAAAGTTATTGAAAAAAGAATAGTAAACAGTAGAAAATAGAGGGTGTAGAGGTGTAGAGGGAGGGTCCCTAGCTGTAGCTACTGTACCTACACTGTAAAAAAAAAACAGTTACAAAACGGTATTATGTCTGGCAGCAAATATACTGTAATATATTACCCTAATATTACAGTAAAAAACTATACTTAATTTAACCGTCAATTACATTATCTTTTTACTGTATATTTTCTTCGTAAAATAACGGTCAAATATAAGTAGATTTAAAAATGTTCATTGTTAGAAAACGTCTCTAAAATGTAATAAAATCAAGGAAAGACAGTAAAAATACAGTAAAATGGACAATTTTAACATCATATTTTTTTTCTCCATAGGATTATTCAATCAATCTACACCATGTGCTTGTCAAATTACAGCTTTCTTGAAGAAAAATAAAGTAAAGTTATTTAAATTAACGGTCACTTTACTGTCTTTTAAATGTTATTTAACATTTGTCAACGGAGGTATTCTGTCAATAATTGCTCTTATACTTGAAATTTACAGTGGATAACAGTTAAATATTGGTTTATCTGCCTCAAAGTAGTATGACACAAGATCTCACTGTTACAGCACTGTATTCTACTGGTTTAATACAGAAAAGTAATGTAAAATTACATTGAATTAGTCCTTAACAAAAGTATATGTTATTTTTTTCACACAATTAAATATTTATTTTATCTCATCATTCAATATATTCACAGATATCTGGAATTATCCAACATTTATATATCGTATGAAAACAGCAAAATAATAATTGTAAATGTCTTAGTTCCACTAGTTATCAGTGTAATTTTACATAAACTGTTCTATTTAATATGCAACCCTTTCCAAAAAATGTACAGTGCTTGAGATGTAATCATATTTTAAGTTTCTGTTAAAATAATAATTCACTTTAAATATAATACATTTGTAGTTAATTTATACAGGAATAAA
>JAVQJD010027608.1:0-27230 GCA_036023655.1 Nannoperca australis | reverse complement strand
ATGATCTATAAAAAGTATTGCGGGGGTATACTAACTTGGTCCCCCATGGTATCTCTGTATATCATCATTTTATATAAGATGTGCATCTTAAAAATCTATACCAGAGAACAGAAAGAATTGAATAAATATTACTTTACCACTAGCATCTACACCATTGGGCATTGAATCTATAGAGGCATTAGAGATGCTTTAAAACTGTCTTTGTGTTTGGGAATTGAACAGTGGGTGAAGGCAACTGCTGTAAGATTAGAAGCATTAAAGTCTGAACATTACACTAATGCGTTCGAATTGCATCTTTACTTCAGAGTAAATGTGACTCTTAACTACGCCCGGGTAATAAGCTGGAGTGGAAGAACATTTTCAGTGTTGTGTCTACACCAGTTCAGTCTCTTCAAAAGGCCTGATATAAAATTGTTGCTGTAACCATTTTAGCTTTTTTATAAAATGCACCAAAATGTCAGAGGTTTAAAGTGGATTTGTTTTATTTATTTATTTATTTTATATATAATGCAGAGGCAGCCCATCGTCTCATACTCTGTCCAAACTAGTACTCATCACCTCTCAGACTGGAGGAAAAATCATTGTTATGAAAGTGAAACCCATATTCTACAAATAAATCAATTATCCATGGAGGCAAGCAGGTACTGTAGTTGTGAAAGAGATTTCACAGGCTGTTGGTTGTGTATTGCAACTGCAGTTATCTGATCTGACAGGCGAAACCCACTAACAGGGCTCTAGAGTTTTGCGGGTGCAGCAGGCTAAGCTAGGTAGCCCAGATGTCCTTGTGCCCAAGCAGTTCCTGGTGAATCATGAGACGTTCCAAGACCTTGTGGAAAGTAAGCATTCAGGATACATTCTGATCAACGTTATAAATACAGAGGCTTTGGGCTGTATTCACAATACATTTTAAGACTAAGAAAAGCTCCTAATTTAAGTAATTTACAAAGCACTTAAACCAGCTCCCGAAGTCACAAGTTAAGGACTGCTGGATTAAGTGCTCATCCTAATAAAATCAACAATAAAAAACAACAAAAAATGAAGATGCATCTATCACCAAGAATAAAAAACCAAAAAACAACTTCCATTAACACTTAGGTGGTTGATGAATCCGTCAGTGTAACAAACTTGATATTGTTGTTAAGTGTCCAGGCTGAACCCATGAATCCTGTAGCCTGCAGTGTCTGAGGCTGATGTTTGAAAGGCATCATGTCCCAGCTGGATGTCACTCGGTGGGTGGCAGTGTTTGTCCCTGTAGGCTGTTGCTCCTCAGTTCACTCGTGTCGGCAGACAATGTTTTAGTATGTTGTCTAAATTGGGCTCATTCTATTGCTCAAATAAATAGGCTTGAGTGATTGTATTTCTTATGGTTATGTCACCTACGCAGGTTGTTTTCAGATGGATTTAGAACAATTTCCGGTACCACAATCAGAGTCCATGTTGAAGGCACACTGAGTGATTTTCAGAATCAGCGCAGTAGCAGGTTTTGGGTGTTTTGAACACGTCAGTTGAGTTTTGAGTTCACTCAAATTGTCTTACTGGTTCAATGTGGCTCAGGCAGCCTTTTCTTTTTCACCATTCTTGCAAAACTGATCAATCATTTTTATTTTATTTATTATATTATTATAAGACTGATAAGATGGTTTTCTGTCAAGACCAGGGGAGGCTACTTTATTTTCCTACTTAATATCGGTGTGTGGAGGCTCCAGCCTTTTTCAAAGACAGAGAAATCGTTTAAACAGAGCCCTGCATGTTCAGCTAATAATGGCACATTAAGATTTTATTGAGGAAAATATATTATATATATTTTAAAAGAAGAACCCTTTTAAAATATGCTACTTCCTACTTCATAAAAGTGTGAAATTCTTTTTGTTGAATCTCATTAGAAAATTTGGCCTGTGTGAAAAAGAACTTGCCAAGACGAAGTTGTTGGAATAAAATGGTTTTTGACAACTTTTAACTGTCTGAGGACATACCTTGGATGTCATGTCTATTAGACCCAAGGTGAGTCTGTCAAAGGACTTTTCTACTTTTACTACTCTTTTATCCCTTTATCTTTCATCAGCTGTTGTTTCTTACCTCTATATCCTCTGAATGCCTTTGACTTTAAAACCCAGTTGCTCCATGATCCCTGGAGGCTGCTTATAGATGAGTGGCGTCTGCATTACAGTACAAACACCATTTTAGTATTTTTGAGAGAAACCAGACCCAGGGATCAATTTAGTCATTAGTCGTCTGTCCCAAACAATAGTTTCACTTCATAAACAACGACTTAGTGATTAGTGAGCAATTATATCATAGGAGTAGATCACATGAAGGTCAGTTGTCCTGCTTGGTAGATAAACTCTGAAAATGACCTCCCTACATCTACCAAAAAACGGGCCTGGAAACCATACATATCTCTTGAGTCGTTCAGGTATTACAAGCCACCACAAATAAGTTATGGGAAGCATTAGTCTTTTTTACTTGTCAGAATTATTCGCCCCATGCTTCTGTCACCAAGTTTTGTGGGGAAGATTTTGGGTCCTGCCAAAGAGCAGGAGATCTAGGTCTTCCTTTTTAAACCTGCATTACATTTCATGGCACAGACAGGCAATCCATGTAAGATGTTGTCAGATCCATATAGCACCTAGTGGAGTTAATTTACTAAACCACCTGAGCAGAAAAACTGACAATTATTGGTGCACAATTACAAAGCCCAAAATCCAATTTCAGTCAGATTCCTTTGCAAAGAAACATGCTTTTAATTAGACCTTTGCTTCACTTGCTAAAACTTAGTCACAACAGAAAATCCTTGATTGCCAGTTTCAAAGACATAAAACACATCATCAAAATGGCAAAACTGATTCTTTAATTGACATTTTCATACAAAGCCAAAGCAAAGCAGTCAAACATGCTGTCTAGTTTTATACTCATTGGTTATTGCTTGGATATTTCTTTGAGAACTGAAAAAGCAGTGCTTATTCTTAATGTATATACTTGGCCGGAGTAACGGAATTCCTGGGAAAAAAGTATTTGGCTTAGTCAATCTACAGTACCCTGGTTAAATAACACGTAATATCTCTTGTTAATAATCTATGTGACAAAATATATTTTTGCCTGTGTGCATTTATAAGTGAGCTAGCAATGATGGGACATTGGACATCTATCAACAGCTAACATTTTGCCAAAGGACTGATATGAATACTGAAAAACAGCTACCCGACCATAGTATGTTCTGATTGATTGTGTGTTGGGTAAACGATGTGTGAATCCTGATTATTGCAAGACTTAAGTATCTGCAGCTAGAGCAGCAGATGATGCTGCACACCTAGGTAGGTGCTGTGGGACAACGAAACATCTGTGTTTGGCTGTTTGTTTGACGAATACTTCTGTGCTTCAAAAAATAATATTTCACAGTTGCATCTCCCCATGCATTATGGTCCTTATAGGAGTTGTTGCTGCAGTGACAATAATAATGTGCTTCCCACGCCTGTAAACAGTGTTGTGCGATTGGACACCGAGGCCAAGACTAAGGTTTCTGCAGTGGTGGGTGTGCAATTTCCTCTGTGCCACCCAGGGACTCCCGTGTCTCGCATATCTTGTGCAAAATTGAACTCCTGGGGCTCCTGTTCATGTTGAGTCCTACTTGGTAAACTTTGACAAACAAATTTGCGCCATTGACCAATAGGAAACGCATCTAGTCAGTGCTGACCTTTTTAAGGGAATGGAGTGATGTCCAAAATGGAGTAAGTTATTGTATCTCATTAGCTGTGTCGTAGCATCCACTTTTACATGACACTGCTCTGCTGCAGTATAAACGCCTCTATTTAAAAAAGTTTGATTTGCAAGCAGTTGATGGTGTAAATATATCTATTGAATCTATCTATATTAACTTATTGTCTTGTCTTGTCACCGATTGATACCAGCACATACAGTGTTGCAAACACTATTATTTACAATTAATGTTTGTATGGCCAACAAAACTAACATTTAGACAGTAACACTTTTATATATACATTTTTCTATTGAACAGAGGGGTGAGATTTTAAACACAAGTTGCTCCAGTGTGGGTGAACGCCACTTTTCATAGTCACAGGTACATTCTTTAGGGGTTGGCTCTCAGCCTTCTTCTTCTCAGCCACACTCGGCACACCCCCTTATCAAGGTAAGGACCCTTACTAACCTGACAGCCAATCAGGACAGGTGGTGCTGTGACAAGAAAGTGAGATAAACAGGCAAAAAAACACTCTCAAAAGTATGTTCTATTGTAACTTTATAATCTCAGTTTTTACACGTAACACGCGCAGGGTCATGTTAGGTGCAGGTTCAGCTAAATTGAACTTGTTAACTCTAATTCTTAAGTTTACCACTTTGACCTCTTAAAGTTTACAGAGTGGATGAGTTCCATGGCTAGTGTGCATTTAATATTGCTTGCAGCATGTGCACATGTTCTTAAATGTATGTGTGTTCATATCAAGGTCGCTGGCCTGTGGCCTTTGGGGGAAACTGGAGCTCTGATGCTGAAAGCAACAAATTCATAATTAATAAATCTTCGCAATGGATCACAAGCTGCTGTTTGATGTTATATCCCCTGCCTCTCTGTCACTATTTTCACTCTAAGGAGAAGACCATCTCTTGGCTCCTGTGGCCTAGAAAAATGCTTAAATTAGATTCACTTTTATTAAAAGCTGTGCTTTGTGGCATTGTTATTGTTGGTATTTGTGGTACAGTTAGGTGCAATCACCATAGTAACCATTGTCACGGCTGTCGTTTTCCCCCCCGTATTGTTCTCAGTGTAGTTTGATGGGTGACAGAAGTCTCACAAAAGTCAGTCTATGTCTCACAGGTTTTATTTTTGCCTGGTCAGAAACATACTGGACCAGTGGGGAGAGTGTGGAAGATGGTGTGACTCGCCTCCTCTCAAAACCCCAGAACCTTAAAAAGGACTATTAGAAGTAGGCATTCTAGATATCGAATGAGTCATGTTTCTATAAGTGCATGGCCTTTTTTAGTATCAAACAGTTTCTCAGACAGAGAAAAAATCTAAAACTTCAGATCTTTGGTATCGACCAGTGAAAGCTCAGCGAGTGGCGCATTCGTCCAGGTGTAGGAAGAGTTGTTGCAAGAGTATAGGAAAGCTTTGTCAAGTATGTATTTTTATTTGTCTCAAAATGAATCCAAGGTTTGCCACACTACAGTGAAAGAAGACAAATTGTGTCTTTGGACCTCCTCAGACCAAATCAAGACACCTGCGCACCTACAACAACCATAAGACCTTGGGGGATGTAAACAGGAAGTTTAATAACTGGTAAAGCAGTATCTTTGCCTCACTTCTCTCCCTCACATCTAAGATGACAGTGGGTATTAAACGACATAATCCTCTTCAGTTTAAAGCACATTTGGCCTTCTGATGACATTAATTAAAAATGCAGTAACCTATGCATTCATATTGCATGTGTTTGCATAAGTCCCAAGTTGTCTGAAGGAAAGATGTGTGGACACATTTACAGTACACCCACTTCTCTTCTCATCAAAGCCATCAGCATCAAATTGCCATGACTCATTCTAGCTTCTTTTTTTATTTTAATTTGATTGACTGATGCCATGTTTTCATTTTGACTGCTTTCCAGAGTTGCAATCTAATATGGGTGGAGGGAATCGGAGGTAGAAAGACTGAAGGTGAGGGAGTGGGCAACAGATGGGAAGCATAGACTCTGGTCTCAGCTAAATGAGCTGTTGCTAGAATTATTGGTCAAATCAATCCAGCTATGCTGGGGCTGTCTAGGTGGAGTAGGAGTTTTATGATACCGTTCTCCTAAAATGGGACACACACACACACACAGAATGAAACTGCATAGGCTTTTACCTTGTATGGCCTCTAGTCATTTTCTGAGTGCATGATTATAGATCTTTATTCCTCTAGATTATAGACTTTCTCCTTCAATTTTCCTAATTTTCACTTTGGAAAGAACTTAGTGCAAATGTTATTGTTGTCAATAAATGGTTTGTTGGCTAAAAGGTACAGTGAATTGAGTGACCAAAAACACAGAAACTGAGCATTGAACTTTAATCTAACAGTTATGTAATAAATTCAACCTTTGTGAAAATTGACACAGTGTAAAAAAGGTGTTGATTCAGCTTTATGGTAATTTTTCAAACTGTAATTTGTGGTTGAAGTGTTGCATTGGATTTGACTACGTTGAAATGGCAGGGTTGGTAAATGAAATGTACATGAACCCTGTATATGAAATAGCAATAACAGCCTTCTGTATAATTCAGTCTTATACAACACTACTACAAAGTACAGCCTCAATGTTTACCATAGAACTGAGTCAGCACACAAACAAGTAGCAGTTTCAATCAAGACTGAACATTTTAAGGTGGTATGAGGTATGAGGTACTACATTACATCCAGCAGGTGTTGTTTCTGTTTGTCAGGTTACTGGCATATAAATGTATGTTTTTCTTTTAATTCTAGATTTTCCCAGCAGTTTAAAACTAGATAGTTAATAGATGCCATCACATCTGCTAGCACATGACTGTAATGGATTGTGCATTTTTGGTAAAACATAATTTATATACTAAGATTATATATTAAGTAGTAGAGAGTAAGGAAAAGTAGACACAATATTTCTTTTCAAGAATTTAGGAAAAATGTGTATAAACATTGTAATGTTTATATTGTATTGTCACAGTGCAATTTTACATTATAAAATGTTAAGGGCTGCAACTTATGATTTTCATTATGAGTTCATTATGGATCGATTATTTAGTTTATAAAGTGGTGAAAAATGCCCACCAAAGTTTTCCAGATTTGAAGGTCTTCAAATGTCTTGTTTTGTACGACCAACAGTCCAAAACCCGAAGATTTTGGCCCTTCGAATTATATTTGCTGAGAATATATTTTTTGCTCATTTTGCACATAAGCTGATTATCTGTTGATTAACTTATTCAGCTCTAATTTAGCTCTAAACATTCTTATGATATATTGTTTTCTATCTTACTCATTGTAAGGCAGAAAGTAGACATGTTATACTTCAAGATGAGACAGAACATGCATTAATGGATTGAAATTGACAACACAATAGCAAACTGGCGGTCTCTCTGCTTACATAAGGTGCTGGCTCTCTTTATTGGCTCTTTCATTGAAACATCCCTATAGACTTACAGTATACAGTTATTTGTCTTAAGGCCTTCGTTGTTACTGCCAATAGTTAAAGGATTAATTTGTCAGTCAGACAAATTGATGATGGGGCTAACCCTGACCGTGACCTGGACTCTATCGATTAAGACCCGATGAGTGAAATGTGCTGAGACGAGAGGATCGGACCACATTTCAATAGCACTTGTTCTGTCCAACTGTTTTCCTGCCTGTCAGCTGTTTGTAGGAAGCAGGGCGATCCTGGGAATCTTGCTGATGCTGGAGAGCCACAATGTTTCAGGCTAATATGATTGGTAGTCTCCAGAAAGAAACTTCAAGAATTAAAAAGTTATGGCCCGATTATCGCATAAATTGCCTTGTTAAATAGATTTTACTTCCTCTGCTTTGTGTATGCGTGCATTATTTGTGTGTGTGTGTGTGTGTAAGAGAGCGAGCGAGAGAGTGCCTCAGAAAGAAAGATTCATCCAAGATAACTTGCTCACCATTACTTATATCAACAGCGCAGATAATGCTAGTGTGCTTCTTTATTACTGTCATCAATTTTATTGGTGTTGTTAATACTATAGTTTGTTCCTCTAGCACTCTAATCAGAAGAGATGAGTTGATCAATCACAGCTAGATTGGCTCCTGGAGGAGAAATAACCTGCGTGAGGCAGGGAGAGAGACGGAGAGTGTGCAGCAGAAAGATAAAAAGCTTGGAAGAAAGCGGAAGATGATATAAAAGAATGAACAAAATAATTGAACAAACAAACGGGCAGAGATGTTATTATTCAAGAGAGAGGAAGCTATTGAGAAGGAAGAAAGGAAATGGGTTGACCTGGATTGTGTGTCCTCTGTGGGCATAAAAGTGTTTTTTTTAAAAACACAAATGTGCACATGAGGAAGAAAGAAGCTTTTTTCCCCGACCCTTAATATTAAAAGGGTGAGTTTTTAAAGTGAGGTGTACCAAGAGAATAATAGAAAGACCGTGACAGCAAATAACATAAGCGCCTTACTTTTCTTTGTGCTGCAGACCAAACACCACCAGCTCTACCAGGATCAGATCTTATATAATACTAATACAAACCACTGTATGTTTCCTGCATTCTAACTGAAAATAATCAGCCGATCCTGATGACATGAATATGGTAATTGGTATCGTCACTAAAACTGTAACAACAGCCTCACCTTGTTATTGTGATATGAAGAGCAACCTTGAGGTGGTGGAAAAGGGGAGTGAAGACTATTGTTATTACCAGACAGTAGGTGAATATGCAGATCAGGGACAGAAAGATGACAAAAAGGGAAAACAAATTGAAAGGTAATGAAAGGGAAGAGAGCAGATGAGGGAGGAGGCAAAGACAGGATATTTTAGAAAAAGCAGAATGCAGGTGGTGATGGAAAAGGAGGGCAGATGTGGACAGGTCTTTGATTCACATCACAAAAGTAGATTAGTCTGATTCTTTAGCTGTTTGTCACGGTGGTTAAACATTTAAGAGAGAGGCGAGGAGTGGTGCAGAGAGTGGGGAGCTAAAGAGGCAGAGCTTAGGAGGAGGAGAAGAGAGAGAGAGGGATGAAAGTTAGACAGAAGAAGCCGAGGCAGTATTTTGTAGTGTAATTAGAAGAGCTCTTACCCCGGGCCGCCATTGGGGATGTTTCTGTTCTCCACTTGAGCGTCTTGTTGTTTATCTGCACAGCTGGTTGAGAGAAGAAAGGGAGCAGGATGGGGGGGGGCAAGACTAAGTGTGTGGGTGAAGACAAGAGGAGTGAAGTCTTCACGGTGTCATGTTTTTGAAGAAAATATGCACACACCTGCGGAGCGTCCTTGCTGCTGTTACTTGCTGCCACATTCTCAAATCCACTGTATGTGCATGTGTACTGTATGCGCTCCTGTCTAGCTACATTATGCATCTGTTTAGCGTGTATGTAGAGCCCTCCGTGCCTCACCGCAGCCATCACATTAGCCTTGCAGATATTTTTGATTAAGTGTGAACAACCAGGTGAGCAGCTTCATGTTTTTGCCCCCTCATTCACAGCTAAGCTATTTGTTGCACAGAGAGGCTTACATAGGTATTACTGTATTCTTTACCACCACCGTTTCCCACTATGTACAGAACAACCTTTACTGCTGCCACTAATGAACAGAAATGCATGTATTAAAATGTGATTTCAGTACATTTTAATGCAACAAGTGCCCGAGGTGCCAGGCTAAAACTATTCATCACTGAGGTAAAAATGATTGCAATTATAATAATATTCTAATTATAATGTAATGTTATTGCTTGTGCATATATGGAAGTGCTGGGTCACTCTGGAATATGTTAAATTACAGGTTATGAAGCGCTCATGGTTTCCTGTGTGCTTGCCCATGCATTGAATAGCTTGTGCAATAGAGTAATCTGTTGATTCAGCACAAGTGTGATTTTACTGTTTAAGTCTGTATATAGTCGGTTTTAACCCTTTCATCTTGTTGGGGGAAATTCAAATGTCTATAACAAAAATTGTGGCTAGTTGATGAGAGCACTGGCTGACTTGACTTTGTCGACCATTAGACAAAAAAAGTCTTTGGCTGTTTTCGAAACCGCCTATTATACTACTGATTTCAACTTTATTTACACGGTCGCCAGTGGCGGATAGCAACACTACCGCGTCAGTGGTTGACAGGGAGGAATATAAATAGAAGTACCACTTAGAAATTATTTTTCAAATTGAATCATGTGCATGCAGAAATTGAGGCAACGCTACAGACATGTAGTATATACTGCATACTGTGTTCGTCTGTAGTATGTAGCAGGCAGTTTTGAAAACGGACTCGGTTTCCAAAGCCCAGCTCATGGTGAGAGTGAACAAAAAAAAAGATCTTTATCTGTCATGAGCTAGAAAGACCGGCAGAAAGGTGTGACAAAGAAAGTGTCAAGTTGTTCAGATGAGGAGTATACTGTACAGGGAAGCTGAAGCCACTGAATCACATCTTTCTTTCTCGTATTTTTTTCCCTTTTCTTCTAAACATCCCCTTCCCCCATTCTTTCTGTTGCAAGTGGAAATAAATGAAACAGACACTGAGCAGTATTTACTACAGGGCTACTTCTATAAAGAGGTAAAGGTAGTGAATGTAGGTTACAGTGCCATTACATCGCTGTTTATTCAAAATACCACTTTTCGTAATTAATCTAGTTAAAACATACAATAGGTGTACTATAAGCAGAGGCCATGGCTCGTGTTCCCAAATGCTTAAGATGTGTAACTTTTAGTATGCTAAATGTAACCCCAAAAACCCCATTTCAAACCCAATACAGCCCATTAAAAACTACAAATAACTACACACCAAACCAAAACTACTAGAAGCCTCAAAAAAACAGAAATGGCGTAAAATAAACCACCGCTGTTAATCTATTAGTGAATTGTAGCCAGTCCAATGACATATCGGTATGTAGTATTATTTTACATTTAGGCATTTAGCTTTTATCCAAAGTGACTTCCAAATAAGAGCTTTACATAAAGTGCATTTTGACCTGGACACTGACTGTACAGTCTCTCCTGCCTCACAGTAGGTGTAAGATACAAATTGTGCCCAAAGAAATCTGTGCTGGGTTTTTTCTTGGCCACTCAACTCTACATCAGTACCTAACGGGGGCACACAGCAAGAAAAGATGCAGTAAAGGTCGACGGACAAATATCTTTTTAGTAAACAGTGATGTTGCTGTACCTGCTCCTGCTTTCTGTACTGGAGACAGAATGATGGTGTACTGCTTACACCTACCATTACATGCCTCCACTCCACCAAAAAGGCCAAAAAATACAATGAACAGCTGAAGAAAACACACCACACACTAGATATGGACAGAAGAGTGTGACAAATTCATTCATTAAAAAGCACACTCTTTACATTTTCATAAATAATTATAACCCTGTTAGGTATTCCAGATCCAGCTTGTACTCTGTTACAATCCTTTATTATGCAGCAGCTTATAAATACTACAAATCCTGCTGTCTGACTTCTAAACTTCATACTTGGTGTTTAGAATGATCCCCAAATCGCTCTTAATTATGAAACCACACTTTCTTTTCCAGGAAGCTAAGCACCACAGCCTATTATTATTTCAAATGCAACACTGCAAAATAGAAAAGTATCACCTTGCCTCTGACCCAAGGAACCTAATTTAACGCTGCTGCGGGTACGGTTAAAACATTACAATTCCACACAAAAAAACAGCAGTAATAAGACACTTTGAACTCCCGCTCGGATTTCTCTGAAACTTGCAAGGACTGATTTCTATGTAGTTGTCCTCTGCTGCAAACTTCTCATTGGTCAGATTGATTTTTCACATGAAAACACACAAACCCCCATCAACAAGACCTCAAATCAACTAAAGCTTTTAGCTTTGTTCACAAAAATTAAGCAATTTGTTCAGTCTACACAAAAAGTCCACAGTAAGAAGGATATTGATTGCCTGTGTTTTTACAAAGCCCTCCTGAACAAGTTGCTTTAACCTTACATCACCTGTGTATCTACCCGACATGATCACCAATGCTGTATGGCTAGTGGTTGAGAAAAATTGAAAAGGTAGTCTCCTGAGGAATGAACTATGGGCTGTGCTCAAACTGAGTATCCTAAGCCCCTGATGAGTTTAAGAGTTTAAACACCACTTCTACACACACAGGCGGTAGATTAAAATAATGACAAGACCATGTAGAAAATGTTGAGGTAGTCACAACAACAAGCACTGACTCAAAGGTGGGTCGTGTTAGGTTGAATGCCAAACAGCAGTTTTTGTCAGAGATTAGAGGCCTCGCAATTAGCACTTTTAATGTGAATTTTCAAAGCAAGGAGACAACTAAGAATGCTCAGATGAGGCCAAATTATCTGTGCGCAAATTGCAGGTATATTTGTAAAGAAATCTAAATTCTTAAGAACGTCAAGAGAAACATGCATATGGGGTTGACAAATTCTGCTGATTGATTTGCTACAGAATCAGGCACAGCTTTGCATCAGTGTTTTCAGTGAGTTACTTATTCTCTAAGCCTCTCTGAGCCTCTTTTCATTCAGTCTTAACATCATTTTGCTACCCTCTGTGGTTGTGGCTGTTAATATTAAACCTTTATCTCCATCGTGTGTCTCAGCTGTCTACATTGAAACATTTGAACTTGTCTGTTTTCTTATGGATTATGCACAGCGGAGATTTCAAAATTGCTTTCCATTATTTAATTCCTTGTATAAGTGAAGGTTAACACAACACATAGGATTGAGTGTAGTGCTGGTTAAACATTGATCAGTGAGTTCTGATATGTTTTGTGTTTAAATAAGTTCCAGTTTTCTTCATTGGGGGGCAATAGTGTGTGCCAAAACATTGAGATGAAGCCACTTGTTTGTTCAATTTAAAATAAAAAGAAATCCAGTCATTGAAACTGAGATGGGTGTCCTTGAAATGCAAGCACTAGTAGTTCTGAAGGACACTTTGAATAAAAGTACCCTCTTGATGCATAAGATCACATGAATGAGAAAGGAGATTGAACATCCACGATTATTAGTCACAGGTAAATCCTGAAGGCAAGTTTTATACTTTCAGCCTCTGAGGGGTTCTGCAAGGATCCTTGTGACGTAGATTTTGTCAGCTGTTAATGTCCAGGAGCATCTGCCACACAAATCTACTGCTGCGCAGTCTATATACGCCTATTGGCCCGCCGACTACATGAGGGTAATGCATGTGTGTAGACATCCAATTTAGTATGCACAAAACTGTGTGTGCATCTGCACTTCTGTGTATTTGGGAGTATCTCTGGGGCCTTAGTCCCCAGTCAGCTGGGCTCAGAAGCAAAGTAGTTTTGTTTTGTTTCTAGCCAGTCCTTAAGGAAGATTATTTTTTCACAAAAGCGCTGCTGACTGGGAGATTGTTTACCTCTGTTCCAGGATCCATGGCACCCCTCTGAGTTTGGTATTTTTTTAATTACACTGTATTACTGCATGACACTGTAAATAAAACCTGCACATGGCTTCAGTAACCACAAGGAGTTCAGACCTTTAGGAAGTAGCGGTAACTGCTAACGCCACCGTTACTTGCTTTGTGTTGACTGCTCCTCTCAGTAACTTTACTGTCAGCACACATGTTGTCCTCTTATAAACTTAGTGATATTTGAGGTGCCACCTGCATATTCTGTGTTCTATATTAATTGTGCTTTTTTAAAGACTGAAAGCAATGTAAACATTTAAGGCGGCGTTTTGGCGTCTCTGACACTTTTATCTGTATTAAATGCATCGCTTAATCATTACATACATTACATGTTGTTTTGTCCCCCAACATAGCCATGTGCTGCTTTGATTTCTTATTGCATGCGATGTGACTGATCAAGTGCCTGCTGAGCTGAATCACACTGATCCTATCAACACCATCTCATCTCGTTATCAATGTAAATACCAGATGACAGTTTAAAAAATCACCACACTCATTTAAAAAATCCCCACTTCTAGATAAGTGGCCTTCGCTGTGTGATGTAGGACCACTGCTTGTTTTCCTTTAAGCCTAATTTGCTAATATAGTTCATAAAAATGTATAGGTTCTCATGACTTCAGTTCAGGCACTCTTTTTTTTCAGGCTGGGTGATACAGGTTAATTCTGTACCCCTGATTCAGTATGACTGAATTCTGTCTTTTGTGTATGTATTATTATAATATTTAAAACGAACCTATGGTCTCAAAATGAAAACAGCTTTTCCTCATTTCTCTGTTTGACAGGATCTCAGTCCTCTAAAACTCCCAGGCCTATTTCCAACCAACTTCATGAAGGTTCCTAAAGGCTGTTTGAAATTAATTTTTAATCTGTGTTTACAAGAAAAAAAAATCTTTATTTTTTTTTCCTTCTCCTTACTTGGTCTATCCATTACCTTGCCTCTGGATTGAAAGTCTTTTTGTTGGGTGCGTGCTGTCATGTTTTCACAAGACTCAAATAAATTGTACATTATTTTGAGAATAAGCCTTAGAGGAAGTTTTGGTATTTTGCACTTCGCAGAGAAGTGATAGAGTTTGGCAAAAAGGTAAACAGTGACACTTCTGTATTCCTTTAACCGTACACCCATAGCTAGAGAGAGAAAGAGAGGGAGACGGGGATTCACGTAGCATATTCACCCTTGTCAGCCCCACGGGCTCCTCATTGAGCCCACCTAATGACCCTCACATGTCTCGCTCTCTCACTCTGACATATAACCACAGAGCTCTCAGCCTCGATTGTTTTAGATGTATCTGCTATTAAAGTTGTGATCATGAGACTTCAATAAATTCCCTTCTTTCTCTTTTTCTCAGAAGGCTTGTAAACCATCTGGCAGTATACATGTTCACCTTACCCTTTTAGCAGTTACAAACAGATGTGGTAGGTATCAGTAGCATTATGTGTTACCAGTATAACTTATGAAAAGACTCCTCTGCTTAACTGTTAGGACAAAACCAAAAGGAGTGACCACGAATACACGACGAATGAAAAAGCTGCTGCTGTAGGAAGCAGTTGTCAAACAATGAAGAGTGTAAACAACACAAACATAAATCCATCATATTGGGCTTGAGATATGGGGCAGGTGGTGAAGCAACTAGATTAATAAAGAAGCAGTGTAATTGAACAATATTAGTTTCGACTGTAGGTGTTCTGGAGCTTTCAAATCACAGGGTCGTCTTCAGCAGATTGAGTTGCCGAGTTGTCATGAAAGTTGTCATTAGTTCAATTCAGTTTTTCGGAGTACTTCAAATGTTGGGTAGGCAGTTTTCTTTTAACGTCATTGGGCAAAAATGCCATATTAACCGTGCAGCGTATTGTAATTCAAGTGGTTCGAGAGCAGACCTCTAGCCCGTGACGAGAGACTTTAGCCAGTCACAGGTTATTTCAGAGAGACGGTGCGTTCGTATTGGCTAAGGAACAAGAGAAGATGCGAGTACGCCTTCAAATGGTGAAAGCCTGATTCAATGGCAGAAAATCCTGCAACTTGTGATACATTTCCAACACCTTTTTAGCCTGCAGCGGCGTGTAGTACGAAACAACAAGTCCCGGCTCCACGCGGAGCATCAGGCTCATTATGTTCAATGCCATGGCGCTCGTATTGATGAGTGGCAAAGAGGCATAAAGACACGTAGTGGGGAATAACTTTTGACGGGGGACAGGGGCGTGTGTTTGGTGTACTAGACTCTCTTCCCACTACTGAATGGCGCTGCAGCTGCCTCAGAAGCCTGGGGCTCTCTGCTCTGCCCGGGGGACGTGAAGCGCTGGAGGGGCGTCTTTGAGAAGGCAAGTCGCATACCTAAGGACCTAAACATTCTAATTGAAAGTTCATTCTTGACATTGAAAACAGCAGCTGACAAAAAAAAAATCTCACCTCAAGGTCATCTCAGTAGCTGTTGTGAAGCTTTCAACCATCAAAACCATCACAAGACCTTCCACAGCCGATGGAATTGCCCAGTTGTCATGGAAATGCAGTTAGTTTTATTTATGGATTTCCCAATGACGTTTTCCCCTTCAGTCCGATTCACTTAATGCTAAATATTGATTTAATATTAATTATATTTTTCTTCATAATACATTTGCATATACAAAGGGTTGTTAAACTGATTTTATACATACTATTATAACCTGAATAAACAGTTGAATAAAGTCTTCTGTGGCAGCGCTCTAAAGTCTAAGAAAATAACCCTAATGATGTTATTGACGTTGCGTTATGGGATGTGTAAGGTCCAGGGTTTTTGAGACTATGGATTTATTATAGGAAGTGAATACAGGACTCGGAGATGGCGCCCACTCACTTGAATGAAAATTGCTTGCTGAGAGCATTAGCCAAAACATTTTCTATCTATAGCTAAACCTATGAATATTACATAATAATATTTTATATAATAATATTGTATAATTGTCTTTGTGTGTGCATACGCTGGTAATGTAACATGATGCTTTATGGATCTTTTATGTCTATATGCTGCTAAAGTACTACACCACCCTTCATCTCATATCTTTTTACTGTACTTGTACAGTGGCCTTTGGCTTCTTCTGTGCTGCTCGTTTCACTGTAATCTCATGGCCTTCAACACATCATTTCACTCACAACTTTAAGTTGTTTCTCTTTCACCAAAATAAATCCAGCATGTGTAAGTGGTCTAAGCCGTGTGCAGGTCTGTTTTGTCTGTATGACGAGGCTGTCTGTTTCTGGTCTGATTTAAAGTTGCTGTCAACTGTCTTTCATTGTAAACCATCACCATAACTCCTGTGACCATGAATACAAATACAGATAATTATACAACACTCGGTCTCCCATTATTCATCTGTAGGTCAGACATCACACACACACACACACACACACAAACTTGTCCCTCCTCAGTTGAGCTCAGATTCTTCTAGTGACCATTTATTCAGTTGTACTTTGTAATCATTCTGAAACATCGATGACACCATGCTTATACCCTAGAATCTTGTGTGTGTGTGTTATTGAATTATAGATATTGTCAATAGACTAAGTGCCCACCTGAACTGAACGGAGATGGTACCAGAAAACCCTGTGTATCTTTTAAGGCCTGAAATTTATTGATTTATTAATTGATTAGTCAAGAGGGACAATTTATTGAAAACCAAGCAAAAATGGCAGTGGTTCACCGGTTCCGGCCTTTGAAATGTGAATATATTCAGATTTTCCAAGCCTTCTATGAGAGATAATATCTTATACAATATCTCTATAACATAAGAAGACATTTCAGGACTTTAAGATGGCCTCCTCAAACTTGTGATGGGTATTTTTTGCTATTTGATTCACAATTAATCAATCAATCAAATAAATCAGTGGATTAATTAATAGGCGAGCATACAGGGAATTTTACTTTATGCTAGAGCTGAATAAGGGGTCAAGAAAATGTATCTTCAAAAACTTTGACAATTAATGAATTTTTTTTTGCCAAGAATGTAGTGAACTTACCATTTGTTTATACTGAGTAAGTTGACAGTATATTTCACCTGTTCTTTTACAAGAACCCTTTAACCTTTAACTTGAAAAATAAAAACAAAATCAATAGTAAAGACCAGGCTGATGTTGTCTATTATGGAAAACATAATATTTTGGGATTTTGTGCTGTTGGACACACAAAACAAAAAATCTGAAAATATCCCCTTGGGCTTTGGAAATGATGGAAATTTTTCAGACAATTAGGGATTTTTCAATTTTCAGACATTATTGAGCAATTGATTAACTGAAAAGATAATCTGCAAATTGAAACAATTGTTAGTTGCAGCTTCCTTAGCCACCCTAAAACTCCACATAACAAATTATTCACAACTGCGACACATTTTGAAAGAACTCAAAGTGTGTGCCGCTTGTCACTTTAATCCCACCATGCTGCTTACCCCTCTGTAATGCAAGACGACACCAGGCTTTCAGGAAATCTCTGCAAGAAAATGACTCCAGTCGGTGGGAGAAGTTAGAGATGTTAGTGCATCCACTCATGATAATTCTGTCCCCAAAATCTCTTCAGTGTCGTGCTCTTCAGTCTGTGACTTTAAGTCAAGATAAGACAGTCATTCAGTGTGCCTGCATTGATGTAGTTCAGTGAATTCTTTCTGTAAGTGAGTTATTTCCAGCTGCTGAGGCATGATACTTACTGTAGGGGATAAAGTCATACACATGGATGTCAGGCTTGCCACTGTGTCATGCTTTCAATTGAATCAGTGTATTATCTGCCTGCTTTGCAGCACAGGTGGTGGACAGCTTGTTGTGCCGCAGGAGGACAGCTCTGGGTCAAAGTTTAAATAAATGTCAGTTTAAAGCGGATGTAAATTTAATATGACAATAAGAAGATGTAATGGGGCGGTTGGTGTTGATCAAACAAGCTTACTTTGTTCATTATCAGTGCAGCCTTTGGAGAAGTGTTTGACTTTGCACAAACACATGCGCGGACACATTTCCATATGTTTACACAAGTTATTCTCAAGAACCCTTCCTGAATATATTTGGGTCATGAATCAATTACAAAATAGGCCACTTGCGTAAGACGGGTTGCGTCGTGGTGTTTGTAGATTACATTTTGAGGGGGTCTCTTTGAAGGCTTCTCAGGTTTGTGTTCACACATTTGCACACATTTCAATGCATCTGGGTTTCATGTGTGAAGGTGTTTATGTGGCTCACAGCTCCCATATTTGTTTGTGTAGAAGCAAAACTGCAGGTACCTCACCTCCAGCCCTTACCTCATTCTGCTCCAGGTCTGCTCAGGTGTCCTGTATCCCACAGTAGTTAATAAAACATTGTGGCTGTCAGGGAGAGATGAAAACCTGTTTAAAGGTTGGAGAGAGGGAGAAATATGGAGGTGTGAAGGGGGAGAGAAGATGGGTATCTGACACGTAATTTGCACTCTTCGTTTTTGTGAATCCAATGTAAGGTAGAAACCTTTTTATCTCACAGTATCAGATAGAAACGGCTCAGCGATCAGTGTAATTATCATCAGATCCTGTTAGTCAAAAACACGATGATCAGTGTAATTATCATCAGATCCTGTTAGTCGAAAACAATCTGATCTCTCTATCTCTCTTTTCCAAGCCTGTCTCCCTCTCCTCCCCCTCCTGTTTTCCCTCAATCATATACAGTTTTGGGCACGCTTTAATGTTGCTTTTATGAAAGAACATCAAAAGTCACAGTCACACACTCTTTCTTCCCCCGTGCTCTCATTCTCCTCATTCGTAACAAAAACGTAAAACTTCTTTTTATCTTTCTGTCTGGGGTTTGTATTTGTGACTAGATTAGTGGGGTCGCCCAAAGGGCAGAAAAAGAATGAATCCAACCACATCTGAGCTATTTCAACTAAAAACCATGTCTGAAAAACAAACGGAAAAATACTGATTACTGATATTGGTTCCCAGTTCTTCTGCCTACTATCACACGTGATAGTAATAACTGTAAAGATGGCTTTTTTCCATTTTCTTTTCATTTATATGTCAAAATGTCTTCAGTGGAAAAAGGAACATAAACCGATTACCACGTGTACCAGCAGCATTGGACTCAACACAGTCTAATTAATAAATATTTCACATGACTTGTAGTGACTTAATGGAAGGCACTGCCAAAACTTAAACGCTGTAATTATTAGGGATGTCCCGGGCTTATTTTAGCTGATAGGCTAAAATGAAACTGATCAAAATCTGATATTTTCTACAGTATTTTGTGTTTAGTGTGTTTTGTGTGAATGTGAAAAATGATTTGGACGCACTAGTAATTGACTCCCACATTGGCAAAATACACAAATTCACAAATGTGTTGTCTCTCCTTTCTTATTAGCAAATAGCAGTGTACAAAACATTCATACTAACAAATCATATCAGCTGTCGCTAAATAACAATTCCTGCCCTTCCCGCTATGGAACAAGCGGTGTGCAAGAACAACCGTGATAAAGGTAGAAATGTTCCTGTCCTGAGAGTTTGGGAGATCCAGCAAGGTCAATCAAGCACAGCCTGTACACTGCCTCGCTGTCCTGAGAAGAAGACTAATCAGGGATATTAAGTGAAAACACCTGTGGGATGCCATGGAGGCGTGGAAGCCTTAAATAGCACTGTTTAACAAAAGTAATAACTATATGAACTTAATGTCTGGAGGAGCACTGAGATAAACAAATACCTGCTGTATCATGGTGAAAAAGGTAGCCATTTCTCATGTTTTACACCAGACTGCACCAGAATGAGTAAATGTACTGTAAGAAAAGAGGTCTTTGCCTGTAAACAGACCGGTGCACGGACATTAAGCGACAAGTAAAGGTGACAAAAACCTCCAGTGAACTCATGGTAAATTTACTGAATACAGTAGCTGTATTTTGATACAGCGAAATGGCTGCTTTTCTTTTTATGCGGTCACTGTACCAAAATGTAGCTTTTTCATAAACATGTAGGAGCTGATCTTCATTAAAAAAGAGGATTGTGTGGTTCTCTAAAGAAATGCAACGAGCAGCTTACCCATAAATATGGAAAGTTCCTATTTAACGAGATAGTAGTACAATTAATCATAGTTATATAATTTGATTGTGGGTCTGTTAGAGGGCTTGTATAAGGGTTTTCTAAATGTAGAGTGAAGCTAAAAGGAGGAAGTGAGTAAAGCTAAAGAATTTATTTTGCTCTGGGAAATCAATGATACTCTGGATCCATGACGCACAGCTACTGATTCACAGATTGATTTTCTCTGTGTGTGTGTGTGTGTGTGTGTGTGTGTGTGTGTGTGCGTGCGTGCGTGCGTGCAGTTGATGTATCCAGGTGCATAACTGTTAGTGTTTACCATATTAACATATCCTGGTTTACTTGCATATAGAAAATATTCAGTTCTATCACAGTGGATTTGTGTTGTGGTTTTGCCTCCAGCTTATAGAAAAGTAATTAATTACTATTAATTGTGGTGTTGTCTCATCTTTAACTCTGGATGAAGATGATGAGTTTGTCCAAAATGTTGAAATATGGATCACTGTTCCTCCCATAGACGTTTGATTGAAAGGTCATTAGGCGAATTAGCTAGTTGCAGCTAACAAAGTGCATGACTTGTTGACTTCTGTGAAGTGTGCAACATTGCAAAGACTAATACAAAAGAGAGAGACTTGTAGATCTGGGCGATTCTTCACAATAACAATTCCAAGAATCCTATTCCCAGTAAGGAGAAAAAAATCTGATTTGTATTCAGTGTGAATTTCAGCCAGGACTGCATACAAAACCAACTGGATTGGTGAACAAGTTATTAGTGCAGGAGGTGTTGCAGCGGCTCCATTGTGGGAATTTGGTGGAGCTCAGCAGCATGTGGGTTTTTCCAAATAAATTGTGAATTGGCAGTGATGCCATATTTTTTACTTTATCACATTTTACTATAAAGCTGTAGCTGACGTTCCCTTGTTATGTCTTAATCCAAAACATATACACAGTGAAATACAGACCTTGGTTGGCCATTCATGTGGCCGTTTAATTGAATTTGGGGGATTCTCGGTCAGCATTCAGAACAAACAAACGTCCCATTTGGTTTCTTATCAGGTGAACAGCGGCAGTGCTGCTCTTCAGTATTTTCAGATCAGGTTGTTTAAAACTCATCTGGCACATACGCAGTATATGGCTGTTGACATATTGTCATAGTAACTTCAGCCATGTGGCTTTTGTTGTTGTTGTGTGTGACCTTGAGGTCTTCATGTTCTTTCCATGTAATAGAAACCCACCCACCATCCTGACATTTTGACTTCCATGAGAAAATTCATAAATACCATTTTTGTAGCATTACATCACATCTGTATCTACATACAGATTAATATACCCTTAATGCTGCATGTGAGTATATGCTGAGATGCCCAAAAATATATATGGACAAAGACATCTGATCTAATTTGAGATTCTTAATTCTCCATGTCCGTCTCTTTTTCAAAGTGTATTTAAAGCCCCTCACTAAATAATAGATAAAGCTCTATTAGCTTTATCACACAGATCATCACAGAGAACGCACAAACCAACATCTCTTTGACTGCTGCTCAAAAGTTATCTTCAAATGAATCTGACCTGGCAGCTTGTAATGGCATCTGATTTTAATCCTTTCTCATCATGGGCCCACTTAGGTCTGGGCTATCGCATTAGCAGACTGCAGCTTATTAATTAAAGACTATAATTGATCAATTAACTGAGAGGATGAACTAAGCAAGCACAAGCACACAAGACTGTGAGGGGGAACGTGTGGCTCAGATTTGAATACCTGTCATGTTTCTACGTGTCTGTGTGAATTAATATATTTTATGTTGACATGTAAGTGAAAAGCTTTTTCTGTAGTGTTGCACAGGTCTTGCCTTTGCGCACTGCTGTCTCCAGCCGTACCCATGTGGTCTTGTATTCTCTCTGGAGTGGCTTATATAACCCCATTAGAGTATTTGCTCACTCTCTGGCTGTGTAATTCACGGTTTTAAACCCTTTACTCGCCGTTTTGCCTGCCCTGTGTCCTCCGTCAGCCTCTGCACCTGTGAAGCATCACAGAGCCCTGGGAACCTCTTAGCAGTGCCTTTGTTCTCACCGGAGTTGTTAATGAATGTGGGAACTTGAGCTAGTTGAAATGGAGCGTCTCCCCATGGGTAAGGCTTATGTTTTAATTAGCAAAGTTAATGGGGCAGATTGGGAAACAGAGATGCAAAGGAAAAGGTTCTCGTTGGACCTAATGAGACTCCTGAATGTGATGGGTCTAACCACAGAAAAATTTATTAGAGGCGAGTTTGTGCCCCAAGATGACAGCCAGCCAAGTCTTCATCCTTTTGTAGAAGAAACAAGTCCTCATGTAAAACTAAAGGGACTCTCTCGGGATGGTGGCTTTTATACTGGCGTAGCTCTCTCTTTGGAGAGTGTGCACCGGCTTTTGTTCTTTATTAAATCTACCTTAATCTCAGATGATTACTCATTTGTGCTCAGGCACAGCCAACGTTATCAATTAGTTAACCTATTTAAGCTAAATTGTATTACATTGTGACCTATGTTGCCAACTCTCATTACTGGGTTCCAGAGTGGGCAAGGGATCAGCATCAGTTACATAAGAGCTGTTTTTCAGCTGATGACGATGTACTCTGCTTTTAATGATTTACAACCCTCTAGTGAGTGCCTGCCCCGCTCCACCTGTACGATGCTTAGCACAGACAGCCTCGAGTTTCTCTCAATCTCTAACCTCTTTATAGCAGTTCTGTCCTTGTTTTATTCCTACCTGGCACAAAACTTTTAAACTAAAGTTTGCCACAACCCCGTTAAGAGGAAACAATTGGAAACCAACACAAGGAAACCAGCTGCAAGAAGCTACTTTCCCTTAACTGAAAAGAATGAAGTTAAGAATTTGTGGTGGTGGAGGGGAAGAGGTGCTGGGTAGATGGGTGAAATTGTAGCTATGGGCACAGGGTGATAGATTGGTGAGTGCTGCCAACACCCCCCTGCCAAGGACCAGAGGACAAAATGAATTTTGTGTCACACAGAGATTGTGTGTGTGTGTGTGTGTGTGTGTGTGGGTGTGTGTTTATTTTCCTATATTGGAGAGATTAAGCCTTTCTCTCAAAGCAAGAAAATTCGCTCTGAAAATGTACAGAATTGTCCTTGTATCGAACACTCCTACAAATGACTGCCCACTCACATTCACATGTGCTCACGGACAGTCTTTATATTACCCAGCACAGTGTGAGAATGCACCGTTTTAACATGACACTGTATAATATGCTCTTTCTCCCCAATCTTTTCTTTGGTAGGTCTCTGGGTAGACGTCTGCAGGGGGCTCAACATGGTGCAGGAGAAGAAAGACGGGACAAACAAAGACATGGTCCTTCCACCAATTCAGCAGAATAGACCTGCTGTAAGAACAGTGCCTACATGACTCTCCCACTGTCATCTCCCACTTACTCCATGTGCACTAATCTCAAACTCGTTGTTATTCACAATCACCAGAGAACACGCATGTGCTTGATTCTGTTTGATGTTTACCAAATCACAGGATGTGATGCAGCAGTGAGTCATACTGATCCGTCAGAAAATGAAGAGAGTTTTCTCAAGGAATAATTTGACATTTTGGAATAAAAGGCTTATTTGCTGTTAAATAGCATAGCTTGAAATAAAGAAATGGCTAACCTGGCTGTATCCAGCACCTCTAAACTTCATAGATGAATATGTTGTATCTTGTCTCTTTAATCTGTACACAAACCGAAATGTAAGGGTACAGGGAGTTAAATGCTTTAACTTTTTCTTGACAAACAACATGATGACTTCCCAGAGTCTTGCTGTCACCGTGAATGGCAGTCAGATGGTTAATGACCTGTTGTTCTAGAAATACTAGCAGCGCATTTCTCCTCCTAAAACCACAAATTGCTGTTTTTGTGGGGGAACAAACAAATGGTATACAATTTCCTCCTGCTTTCAGTCTTTATACCTTACTTAAAGTATAGGTTCACAACTTTTCTTTGGTCTGTGTTAAGACAATAGTCGGGAGCCCATATGAAAATTTTGCCGTTAAGAGATCCTTCCTAGATCCCTTCCAATATAAGTGATGCAGGGACTTGTCAGCGCTCCTCATCATGACATGTTTGATGTGTTTTATTGTAAAACCTTCACTGTCAAATTTATGTCTTTACGACCTTCATGTCCTGCTTCTTATTTGTAGTCCCTGTCCTTTCCAAACACTACATCTTATGAAGGATTCACTGATCACTGCATGATTTAAACTCTATTAAAACTCTTAATTTAAGTAACTTGAACGAAAACCAATGTGGAGGTGTGTTTCATGATGATGCACTAGCTGTGTTGAGTGAGTTTCAAGGCCCTGTGAGTTGATTTTGATAGCGTACTAAAATGAACTGAAACCAGTGGGTCCCTGGATGGTAAGAAACCCCTATTTAAAGATTACAGCACCATTTGCACAAATTGGCAAGTGGTTGTCAGGATGTTGTAAACACATAGGATTTATTGGTGTTACGGCCCTTTTTTAAGACATCCTTTTTTCTTTTCTTTTTTTAAACCTTTCTTCTGAACTTGTATGGTCATTTGAGTTATTGATTACTGTCATTACAGTAATGTTTGGTCTTTAAATCAACCTTTTCTTAGCATGGCACTGATTCTGTCAGCTGCTCTGTTTTCTGGGATCCATCATCACCATTCAACCAGGAGAAAGTGTCATTGATTTTTGGGGATTCATTAGCTCATTTTGTCTAAGAGGGCTTATCAGTCTGAATCACACGTTTTTTCAGAAACAGTAACGGCTCATTGATACGCACACTATCATTGCTGTTTTTCTTCATGACACAAATAATTGTACGACTGACCAGCAGTCAACTTGCTGCAGGAGACCTTAAGTCTGGTAGATTAGTACACAGTACACAGTCTGGCCTGTGCTTCAGTGCATGAGCTCTGCATGCCTGATGTGCACTGATTGCCTGATACTGGCTCTCATATGGGACCTATATTAATATTTACTGCACTGCAAGTTATTGCATGCTCTCGTGGATTCAGAGTTAATCCAATCACAGCAACGCCAAAATCATAACAAACTTAAAATGACATTAAGAACAAAAAAATGTACGTGTTTTTAAACGGGCTATTTTCTCTCTTTTAATCTACCCGTGCTGTTATATGTCTAAAGAGCTGGTGAAATGAAATCGCTGACCGTACTCTCCTCTTCCTCTCCTCTTCCTGACCTTATTTCAAAAGCAGGGCTTATTTATGTATGTGTTGGAGGGCTAATGGTGCAGTGAGAGAAGAGGCTCTGTGGCTTTTCTTTACGACACAAATGTGTTTTAATTTAACAAAAAGAAGACTTAATTAAACTTTTGGAAGCTACTGTGCAGTAGTTTTAGTGGATGGAATTCTTATTTTGCTATGTGTAATGATCTCTCCTTTGATCCCACCACTCTGCTGTCACAGCGGTTCTTTGTCTATCCCAGTCTTTGTCAGGCACATGTCTATATGTAAAATGCTTAGAAACCCAGTTATGTATATACGTTTGCCAAGGAATCGGCGTTCTTCAAGAGATGTCTTGCTGGGGAAATTGGGTTTCTATGATTCTCTACCCCAATTACAGAAACAAGATTTGCTGTGTACACAATTACTTTACTGTGGAAAACAGACTTTAAACTGGTTATTAGTTGGTTCGTCACCTATTAGGCATCTCTGACGAATCCAGTGAAAAATATTATACTGCATTACTTTTAGCTAGGTGCACCTAATAAACTGACAGTGTAATTTCAATAAGTGGATTTCTTTGTGTTCCCTGTGTATTGTTTGTGTTACTGTGTTTCCTTCTCTTGCAGTTGTCATGGGAATTGAAGATCAAGAAAAAGCTGAAGATGGTGCCTCCCTGTCTGGGCAAGTTCAGACCAATTGTTGGCCAGTGCTGCCACCAGTGCACCCCAGACAGTGTGGTGAGCGTGCAGCGCAGAGGCCGGAGAGAATGTAAAAAATTTGACTAATGAAATGAGAAAGGAAGACTGTGTGTTGATACCGCCCAACAAAAGTGATTTCTATAATCTACTACTGTTGATTTGCTTCCAGATTACAATGAAACAAACTATTTCACTGACTGGAAAGATACTTACATGACACACTCTTGTTTAGTGAATTTACAGATGCTTTCCTAGATGTCTCCACTCAGATGACATTTTTCAGCTGCATGTGTCTTTTATACAATGAATTGAATTATGTCCAGAGAGCTCTTGGTTGATGTTGACAACATCGTCTGTCTGTCTGTGTGTCGTTCTGCCATGACTTAGAGCAAGAAGCTTAGACACAACTCTTCCCTTGGCTTCCACAACCTGCTGGCTGTCAACGAGACACGCACCAGGTATTGATAATAGCTACAGTATTCAGGCAAACACATACATTTTTCAGTCCCAACACACTCACACATGCACATCTTCTGCCTCTTCATCGTGTGTTTTCTGTCATAGGTATCGAGGCTGGCTGGTGCGTAGGGTGTGCTGCGTGCTGTTTGTGAGTGGGTGCAAGGTTTACGCGAGTCCTGTTAGCAACAGACTGGAGAGAGTCTGTCAGAGCAACAGGTACCTAAGGAGGAGAGGAGGAGAAATGCCAGAGGGAGAGTAAATAAATGATAGGCAGAGATACAGAGAATGAAACAAGAACCTGCAGTTCTGGAGAGTGGGAAACAGAAAGGAGGAGAGGAGATAAGAGACACAAACAAAGATACAGAAAATGAAGGCTATCATGGGGTCTGTGCAGAGTGAATGAGGAGAAATGTGATAACTTGGGATTGTCGTCACACTTTCCCTATCTCTGTCACAAAGTCTTCAGTTTGTATTTGTTTTCTATCCTTCGGTGTAATTGAGTTTAACCTTTATGTAACCTCTTTACTCAGGGAAGTTGTTGTTGTCTTACTGGAAGGCGGGTGTTTGTCTGTGTGTAGGACAAAAGGGGCTTTGTGTTGTGCTAACCCTGCTGTCCTGTGACCGTGTGTTTCAGGGTGAAGGAGGCGCTCACAGCAGAACATAAAGCGGCTGCAGGGGGAGACAGCCGAGGGCAGATAAACCGCCTCTCATTCCCCCTCCTCATTAACACCTGCATCTCCCCTGGCCTTTTACGGTGTGTGTGTGTGTGTGTGTGTGTGTGTGTGTGTGTGTGTGTGTGTGTGTGTGTGTGTG
>JAVQJD010027607.1:0-31440 GCA_036023655.1 Nannoperca australis | reverse complement strand
CCCCCCCCCCCCCCCCCCCCCCCCCCCCCCCCCCCCCCCCCCCCCCCCCCCCCCCCCCCCCCCCCCCCCCCCCCCAAGAGGGAAATTGAAATAGAGAGTTGTTTAAGGAAGAAGAGAGAGAAAGTGCAACAGAGCGTTTAAGTAGGTGGGAGGTAGAGCCAGATGACGTTCGACCTGCCCCCAAAAAAAACAGATTTCAGCAGAAGTGTTGTTTCTTTCTGTGTCTCAGATCTTCACATCCAGCTGAGCTAGTTGAGAAGGTGTTCTGTTACACCTTGTAATATATTAGAAAATCTTAGTTACTGTTTTTAGAAAGCTATTTTGGCCAGTCTGACCAGTGCATCATCCACTGTGTGTATGGCTGAACTACACTACAAAGTGACACCGACCTGGTGGATTCCTGGTGGACTCAGCTGGTTTTTCTGCCGTGCACCAAACGGACAAACTGATTAGACCTTAGACATAATGCAGAACATAAACATCACAACCTACAAAGCAGTCAAGCAAGAGAGTAAGAAGGAAACATAATGACTGTGCTGTTGTAGTGGGCCAATAGTATGTAGACGACCCTGTGCACACACTTGCTCCGTCAGTTCTATAATATTGAGCTGCTAACCTTGTGGCAGTGTGGGGAAGGTCCTATGCTGTCAAGTCAAGTCAGTGTTATTTGTCACTTTATTGAAGGTGTTTGATCGTAAATATTTATGCAAATACTTGTAGAATAACTGTAAAAGCTCTAATGAAACTTTCTGTAAATGTATTGGTTTTTAACTTTATTTGAATTAAAATATTTTATATTTTATGAAGAGCAACGGAGAGGGGACAGATAGCAATAGATGATTCAACTATACTAAAATTACTTTTTAGAAAGTCAGAATGTCAATATTAAATCTTCAGTGTTCAACAGTGTGTTCAGGTGTCTACATACATACTAGTGTCATAATTTTATTGTCTCTCAGTTACACCACAGTTAACTACAATGCTGATGAAGAGAAGTCCAGGTCACTTTCTTGCTCTGACACTCCGCTGTCAACTCAGGCTTGAGATAGCAGTTGCTGCATGTATGGAGGTTTTACCACCTGACATCCCAGCGCTCCTCACACACCTCCGAAAGAGATTGTTCAAGGTGAAACGTCAGCGGTCAGCACTGTGTGTGTGTGTGTGTGTGTGTGTGTGTGAGTGTGTCTGTCTTGGTAAGTAGCTGAGGAACTTGAGTTTGCAGAGTTCAGAGTGAGAGCAACATACCACAAACACAAAGAGAGAGAGAGAGAGAGAGAGAGAAAGTCTATCTTTGCCACATTGCCTCTGTTTTGTCACCATCATGGCTTCCCAACTGTCACTCCGTCTCTAAAGACAAGGAAAGTCTGACTCTGACGGGGTGGAGACCTGTGGAGTTAAAGCCAAAATTTAAATTAGACTGGAACTCCAAGCATCTCTTATACTGTAAAGACCTGACCAACCCTAAACCTTCACTCAGTCAGCCTGTCAGTCGGCGGAGAGGAATAAACCTTGGAAGTAAACTTGAATTTTTAAACAACGATGAAAACAGATGAGGGGAATTGAGCGGCTCTGTCGAGGCATGTTGTGAGGAAGAAAGTTTAATGGAGTGTGTGTGTGTGTGTGTGTGTGTGTGTGTGTGGAGATGGCACTCGATGGACAGATGGTCCTTTGTGACTCCTGACACCTGCCAGCTGCTGCTCTGCTCTTCTTCACCTCTTTTTCCTTTTCTTTCACCTCGTCATCTCTCTCCTTTTCTTCTCTTCTCTTCTTCTCCTTCTCTGTTCTATTGGTCCTTTTCTTCTTGTCCTCTACTTTCAGCTATTACTCACTGAAAAGACAGTTTGAGGATCAAGTAGTTGAACTGAGAGGAAGGAGGTGTGCTGCATTCAGGACATCTGGGGTTCAGTGATTGTTGGTTATATTTAGGTGTGTAAATTCATTCTGGTTTTGTTTATAAAATGGTTTGTTTGACAGATTTATGATAGCTAAATATGTTTTCCCTGTTTTTGAGGCTTAAGAATTCATATTTAAAACGATTAGCATGAAGACAAGTATGGTGAATTTAACCACAATGTATGTAGTTGCAGTGTGGTGGTGCAGTAAAAGAAAGAGGGGGAGGAACTAAATGCTGTATACATGTGTGGAGCAGCAGTGGTGAGCTTGATTGTAACAAAAAGGTTTCAGGTTCAGATTCCTAAACGGTCCTCTCTCAACATTTATGGTAGACGTTGCTGAGGAAGGCATCGTTTAACCACTGAGAAACCAAAGGCTGCAGTGTCCGAAAGCATGCAGCCAACGTCCAGCATGCAATGTGTCAAATGTGTGCGGCAGGTTGCAAAAAGCCCTCAGCATAAGGACATTTCCACACTAACGTGGCTAAATCTGAAATGTTATAAACTGCTTTTATGTCCTCATTAAGCTGGTGTTTTAAACCACCAAAAATAGATGTTTCTTTCTCTTCAAAGTGGACACAATTGAAAATGGTGGTCTGTTGCTTCATTGTGGTGAAGAAAAAGGGGTTTTGCAAAAATGCTGAGGTTTGAAAGTCATGTGATCGCAGACGTTTGACCTCTTTTTTGAGAATCCTGACTCGCTGGCACAGTCAGGTTTCTTTTCATGTTTGTTCTGTAAACAACAAACAATGCCACCAAAACAGCAGAAAGCCTCTTGGCTGACGTGTCCTCCTCTGCACATGCCCAGTAAAGGAGACAGTGTGCTAAAAGAGACAGGAGAAAGATCTTGTTTCACCATCTATAGCAGTACTATTTGTGATTTACTTGTGTATTAAAATACATAACATTCAACCTATGCTGACTGGCAGCGCTGGCATGTCTGGCTTTCAAGCAAGGTAGTTACATTTAGCAACGATATTCAAATTGTCAAAGAGCCAAACCTAAAGAAACTGAAGATTAAATAAAACAAATCTTAAGACAAAGAACACTGAGAAGCGATCTCAGGGACATGAACAGCAAAAACTAAAAAATCGCACAATAAATAAGTTGTCATGCACGTTTAAAAACTGATCAGGAACACCAGAAATTCAATAAAAGGCCAAAACTAAAATCTTAACACTCAGCTGAGATGGAAAAGTTGAGGTACTGACAAAGATGTGCACAAATGTGATTTTAGGTTGCTTCACTACTGCTTCTTCTTAGTGAAGACTCTGTTACACCAGAAAAATGCAACCAAAAACAGTGATGGACAACGACATAAAGAAACGCATGTGCAGAGGAGAAACCAATTAATTCATGGAACATTTTGAGTTATGATACCAAGAGTTACAAGATGTCAAACCCTCAGGAGCAGATTCACATCAATGTAGCTCACTGGGAAGCCTTTGGTAAATGTGTATATAATTTGGATGGAAACATACAAACATAAGAGTTAACATCACATAAAAGCGTGAGGGAGGCTTTAACATTCCAGTAACAGAAAAGGAAGAATTTGGGCGTCTGTTAGTTAATATTTGCTTCAGTGGCAGCCACTACGTGTGATCGCTCACAGCTGTGATAAGGCGTGGAGATTTTCTTTCCTCCTTATTCGTGACGTCACGGCGACCTACAGTTAGAAGAAATGTTTGAAATGGGTAAAGAGGGATGTGCTGCTGTGCGTTGTTTTCCCTGCTGGGTGACACGCGGGTTGAAAAAGTGAAGAGAGTGAATTCCAGACTCGCTCTCACAGCCTGAGAAAACAATCCCGTCTGCCCGCCTGACTGTCACTCTCACCTCCTCTCTCCTCTCTGTCTCTATGTGGGACAGTCAGTCAGCGAGGACAGCTGGCTGGCTGAGTGTGGATGTATATCTGCGTATGTGTAGGTATCTTGGTTTATGTGTCTGTGTCTGTGTGTGTGTGTGTGTGTGTGTGTGTGTGAGATCCTAAGAGGTCAGAGGTCAAGCTGTGGTTCACTGAGAGCCACGGTGTTCCCCTCCCAACAGGAAGGGAGGGCACTGTCCATATGCTGTCTTCACTCACACACACACACACACACACACAGATATAGGTTCACACGCTCACACACACTATACACATCGGTACAGTCTCAAATTCCAGCAGGTACACACACGAGCTCACACAAGCACATGCACGCTCTCAGACACCGACACACATGCAGATCTACTCGTTCTCGCACGTGTAATCACTTTAACACATTGACACACAAATATGCACCATTTTACAACACTTAAATGTCAACACGTGGACAAACACACACAGCCGCTCACACTATTTCAATACAATTCTGGATAAAATCAGAGAAAACTAACTTTTCCTCTATGTTTTGGCTTTCAGTCCATGTTAAGTCAGTGTTTATCACACTCAAAACTGAGCTTTAAATGTACCCTGTGAAGTTGTTGACCACTAGCATTTTGTTTGTATTGTGCAAGCAAATGAGGAAGCACAAGCAACGTGTCTGCAAAAGTAGTGAAAAAGAAGACTGCTAGGTAGTTAACATGGAAGTATTCATAAGAAAATGTAATATTCAAAAAGTCAAATTGTTTTCAGGAAGGAAAAACATTCAACACATTTGTTAGAACTTGAGGATACACACCAGCTGTTTCGGTGAAAAAACACTGAAGCTTTTTATTGTTTACAAATTCCACAGAGCACTTTTAAGAACGTCTCTCCAGAGTGGATAAAACCTGAAAAAGCCGGCCTTGTATTTTGGTTTGATGGACAAAACTGATCTATGGGGAAATGGTTATGTAAAGGCCTCAATATATCCCAAACAAATGACCTAGTGTGTCTAAAGTTAATGAAAGTTGACTGAAGTTCCAGAGGTTTGTTTGAAGCAGACTGAGGCCTTACGTCTGGTCGGGGGGCTGTGGGGCAGTAAAGTTAAGATGACTTTCTGTCACCTGTGACATCATTTTAAATGTTATTATAGCCGACCACACAGCTCAGGTATTATTTTTAAACCGTATCTTAATTTGTTGGAGTGACTTTGTGATCGTGAAACAGCAATTTGATAAATAAGTCAGGAGTCACTGCTCACCTATGATCCGCAGTCACTCGGTAACAGTAAAGGTGATGATGGAGAGCGGGGGGGGGGCAGATGTGAGGTTTTACAAGCTGAGGCCGCGCCACGACTGCTGCACTCTGCACCAGATGTTTGATGTGAAGTTTTGTTGTTTGCCGGCTGACAGAGGAAGAAGTCATTGTCCTTTCGCTTCAGCGTCGAAAACAACCTGAAAGCACAAGTGTGGATACGTGGTCTTCACATGTAAACAGCGTCCACGTCAAGTCTCAGTGCCAAAGCTGTTTAGGACAGCAGTGTGAAAGTTTCATAAAATGAAGACACTTTCTTTCTTGCCCTTCTGTCTCTATTTTGTCTCCCCTCCCCTCAAACACAAACACTTTCACTACTTAAACACGCTCACTGACACTTCTTTGGCTCTCTGTCTTGCTGATTAGATGCTTCTTTTCCCATCCAGTTTCTTTATTTTACCTCTCCGCCAGCAGGGTCCCGACATACACACAAAGCGTGTGCAGACAGCTGCATACAGCTGTGTCCTCGTAGTGTTTGACAACATTTTTTATAGGCGTTGGAGGTATTTCAGACACACACAAGTTTAGAGTTCATAGTATCGTCACACACAAACAGAGATTAAAACAGAGGACAGCTCCCAAACATAAGAGAAGGTTCTGAGCAGAAAATGCCATGCTAAGGGATTTTTTTTAAGTCAAAGTGCCAAATATCCAAGATGAAGGTATAAGAGTCATTTCCTTGGTTCAACTGCGACTCCATAAACTGTAATCCAAGACCACAGGTTATAATCTCCACATAAAGTGTTGCTACTCAAGCAAGGAAAACATGGTGTAATCTCTTCCTTTTTGTTCTCATCAGATCAGTTTAAATGCAATCTACAAGATGTCCCGGTTAGAGTGTCTCACAGTGGTCAAATCAACAGTACCATCCCTCACTGATCACTGAAGAGACTGAACCAGTAAAACTGCCAGAAATTGATGGGTTTTGAGGAAGAGTGCAACCCTGACCTTTTCATATTTCCTTTTTTCTTGTTTGTTTTTGTTTCTCCCCTCTGTGTAAATGTTAAAGTTCTGTAACAGAAAAGTAATACAAATTAAGTTTTTTTTTTTTTTTTTTTTTTTTTTTTTTAAAAGGTGTGTTCAGTGGAGGAAGTAAATATTATGTCAACATACAGTATATTATCAGGGATAAACTAATTATATTCAAAGACCATGAATTATTAAATCACATCATGTTTGCTTGTATTTATTTATTATTGAATTCGATTGAATTATTGAATAAATGAATATACATTATTCATTTGTGCTGTGTTGTCAATCTGTGAAAACACAGCTGTAAGTGCAGATTGATTTGGAAAATCTACAGTGTTTTACCAAATAACAATTTGAGATTAGGTTTTTAAATTGTCATCTTGATACTTCCTACTTTTGACATATAGCATTATATATTCCACACAGACCATCTGAAAGCTCTCCAAGTAAAACATCTCTATAACAGAAGCCACTGACTGGTGCTTCTGAATTGGATTTTTTTATTATATTGACAAGACAAAAGAAAAATAAGCAATATGAGCTGGGCCTCATTGTACTCACAACACTGAACACAGTGGTTTTGTCCTTTCAGCTAATTTTAAGCAGCAGGGGGAAAAACATAAAACTTAGACACTGACTGGACAAGATTTGTAAGCAAATGGTTTGAGTGATGCCTGATTCCTTAATCTGTGCAGACATCCGAGCAAAATGCAGTTACAGCCTGTAAGATCATTAATGCTGCAGCTCCAGAGACACACAAACAAAAACAATGACAAGTTCTCACACCTCCCCATCTGTGGACCGATCATTTCTCGAGCCAGTCACAACAGGCAGGTGACACACACGCACGCGCACACACACACACACACACACCAAGATTACAGGAATGCTAAAACAAATGTTTACTGTTTACACTGGACCTCTTGTTGTACTTTCACTTGCAATTGTTGTTGTTGTTGTTGTTTGGGCTGTAAATTTGACATCAGCAATAACAATCACAGGCTCCGTCACCAGCTAGCAGGACCCTAAATACTGAGAAAGGTTTCTAGTTATGGATGGTTATTTTCCATTATCACAGGGACTATGAGTATCATGCTTACAGTTCTTGTTTTGATTATTTGTAAAAAAAAAAAAACTAAAAAAAATAAAAAGATTTCTTGTCACTTAAAGATGTTGTGCTGTAATAGCACATCTTTTAACTCCACAACCTCAAAATATATTTTTTCTCTCCTTTAAATAACTTTAGCCAGCAACACCAGATGACAGATACTTAAGTGAACTAATAACTCACCAGTCAAAATTTCTTAGCGTCAGTGAATTGTTTTTCTCACATTCAGTCTGGAGATGTCGCTCTGCAATAACACACCACCCTCTGCTGCAGCTTCCCTTCAGGGTCTGTATTAAAATAAGTTAGCAAGTAGATATTAAAGATGCAGTTTGAAATTGCTGTGATGGACTGGTGAGATGCATCCTACTGCACAAGACAAACATACTTTTTTTGTAAACACTAGCGCCCCCTATTGGTTAAATCCATGTTGCCATGAAAAACTCAAACAGCATTATTTCCATCATTAGTGAAAACAGGTAAATTAGGCCATCACCGAAGTCAAATATAAATTATGAATCCCATTGTTACATTAAATTATTATGATATGCCCCCGCACTCCTTTTACAAAGCAGAGGTCAGTCTTTATATGGTACATTTCATACACAATGAACTATAAACAGAAAATAATAGCCATAATTAATAAAAATAATTAGAAATATAGAATTGCCATTTCTAAAAAATAAAAATAAAAATTGAAACTTAGAAAATTGCTGTCTTGATGGAAGAAGTCCCCAGTGAAGAAAAAACTACTTTATACATCACTTTAAAAGGAATATTCTACAGAAAATGAGCCTTTGGGCATCCAACACACTCAGGCTCTGCAGTTCGCAGCTCGCTGCAGTCAGCTTGGACTCACAGGAGCTACAATGGAGTGAATTGGTGACCCAGAGTAATCAGGGGGGGAAACTAGTGTCAAAACATCTATAGAAACTTCTCAAACCACTCCAGCATCAGTCACCAATAAATTGGTAATCAGCCTTTTTCACAGCAGAAATGTTGACCTGTCACCGTAAGAAAAGCACAGGTGTTACTAATAACATTAACGGTGACGTTCTATTCAAGTTTCCCGGGACGCTGTGACAATGAGCCAGCATGAACAATAACAAGACCCTGAAACTGAAGCAGCTAAATGGAATTCAGCCATCATCGATCTTATTATTTATTTTCATTCTGACTTTTCTGTCGATGACTTTTCTTGTGTTTTCAGGCTTGAGGCGACTAATGTTCAATTTTGGTTGAATACTTGTCAGAGGTGTCACAAAATAATGATGAATGACTTTAGAGAAGAGGAATGAGAACCAGCTACTACACGATTACCAAATGAGTAGTATCCACAAACCAAAATCCAATATTTATTATTAGCGGATGCAAATAACAAACAGTGTCAGAGTGGCCTCCGTTTCCTTAAAATGTAACTTACACTACGTTTATTAGGTCCACCTAACTCAAGCTAATGCAGTCTCATACATTACAAAGGTCTGTGTAGCTGTTTAACTGTATTGTATCATACAAAGAGGTGTTTTTTTTTATTTTGTTCACCCCATTTATGTAAATGACAGCAGGTTAAAAAACAGAAACACCTCCCTGTGTAATAAAAACAGTTTGACAGCACCACAAACGACATGCTACAAAATGATCATACAGTTGAATCAAAACCTCTCTGTAACAAACTGAACATTATAATCTTAATGAAGGGAGCATTTACTGCAGGACTATTATTATTATTATTACACTATATTAGCATTAGCCACATGTACTTAATAAACTGGGCATTGAGTGTACATGTCAGCTCATTTGAACATGAAACAGATCTTTACTTCAGGCTTGGGTGGATTAGACTGGGTGAGGTGACGTTAGAGTGCCCTCTGCTGGTCATCATCGTAACAAGACAATGCAATCCAGTGAAACCACAAGGAAGTTATGGAGGAACAGTAATGTATGCTTTTACAATATTTACATATTTTGGAACATTAATTTATTGGGGATTAAATAACTTCAAATGAGAAACAATTTCTTGCTGCTGCGGTGTCATTAAAAACTCATCTCTTTCAGATAGAGTACAGATTATAAAGTTTTGGAATAATGTCCGTTTACAAACTGGGGGTCAGTTCAATGAGGTGCCTTGTTGCAGACCTCCCTGACAGCCTCCTGCAGTTTCTTTACGGACTCCATCACCAGCCTAAAGCTTTCATGGAAGCTGCCGTTGCCTTCCTTCACCCAGGCCACCTGGAGCTCTCTGACCCACGTCAGGATCCCATCCAGCTGCTTCTGCACCTCCCTCTGCTCCTCCAGCTCAGCCAGCAGCGCCTGTCTGGCACAGACTTCTGCTTCGTAGGATCTCTGGAGGTCGGCAAGGGACGACTCCAGCCTCAGCACCTCCTGGATGGAGCAGGACCACAGCCAAATCACAGACAGACACGTTACTTATCGTCCCGTTCTTAACATCACATGGAGATATTACGAGAAGTAGAAATCAACCATATCTGATAGTGGCCGTGCTGTCTGGGTCTGGCCCCAAGCTATATAGCAGAAATGTTGACCCCCATATGAGCCAGCTCGCAGCCTTAGATCCTCGGGTGGGGCCCTTCTGGCCTCTTCAGGGTCAAGGCTTAAAGCTAAAGGTGTTTTTGCCATCAGGGCCCCTCGGCTTTGGAGCGAACTGCCCGAGGAAATAAGACTGGAATCAGAATCAGTAACTTCTTAAAACCCATTTTTATGGACTTGTATTTATGTGATGTCGTCCTTTTATTGCTTTTAATGTTTTTTTATTATTTGCATTTGCATTCATTGATCATTAGTTTCTTACCTTGCTTTTGTTTTGCTTCATTGTCTTTATTGCTTTTACAGTTTCAATTATTATTTGTATTTATTGATTATTCATTTTTATCTTGCTTTTGTCTTTGTCTTACTGTTTGGCTTTCTGTTGTATTAATTTGTGGGTATGCTGCTTTTGTTGTCTGACAACGCACTTTGTAAACTCTGTTTTTAAAAGTGCTACATAAAGTTATTATTATTGAATTATTAGTATCAGGCTCTGATAGAGAGATATTTAACATAGAGGTATGTATGTAAATTGAGGTATAACTATGAACAGGTATGGAATAGCATAGGAATGAGATAGATCATGACATAACACTGCAGAGATTACGCTTTAATGTGAAAGTGTTAGCATACATATTGGGTAAACAATGCACTTGTCAAACTCTAATATCGTCAAGTGCGTATGAAAGTAGCTCGTGATACCGAGTTCTCCTTCCCCACCCACCTGGATGTCTTGGGGGTACTTCTTGTGTAACTGGTCGTCGGGCAGCAGGACATTTGGCGGCACCGTGAAGCAGCGGCTGAGCAGCAGCTCCTCCATCCGCTCCGAGAGCCGCTTGAAACGCTCTTCGAGGAACTGCTGCAGCTTCCGGCTGCACTCCCTGGCCCGGGACCGAAGCAGCTCTTCGGCACCGTCCGCCTCGCCTTTGCTCAGCTGCCTCACACACACCTTCTCCACGACGGGTAAAATGTCGTACAGGCAGTCCTGGAAGGCGCTGTACACCCGTAACATACAGGTAGCCGGGGTGAAACCGAAAAACTGCGTCTCGTACAGTTTTAAAATCGACAGAGAGAGACTGTCCGCCTCTTCGTCGACTTCTCCGCGGGCGTCCATCTCCATCTCTTCCCGGGTTTCCCGCGCCATGTTGAATCTGTGACGTTTTGTTTTTTTTCTTCTTCGTTTCTTTTTTTTTGGCGGATCGCAAACCAACTTTATGGGTCCATACCGCCTCCTGCTGTATCGGAGTGTGTGGATTCATAGCATTAGATCTACTACCAACAGTACACTCTACAAACAGTAGTGCTCAAAGGATAGCATACATACACACACCCCCTCCCTTCTAAATTTTATTTATTTAAATGATAAATACTATATATGCATGTATGTATGTATTTTTTATCTAGTACTTTATATTAATAGTATTTCCTTATGCGTACATAGATGTGTGTGGGTATGTGTGTATGGAGATGTATGTATATATGTGTGTGCATGTGAGTTTTCTTTTTGTTGTGTTTTTTGTTTAAAACAATTGAAAATATGTGTAAACATATTGGACATTGTATTGAAACACTGGATTTTGAATGTATTGCAATAAAAGTAGTAATTTAAAAAAGGATAGCATCAATCCTCATCATGTCATATTGCTACATTTTGTTAACCAGGTTGATGGCTGCTGGAACAAAGCTACTTTTGTATTGCTTTGACCTTCACCTTGGGACCATGTACCTCCGGCCAGAGGGAAGGAGCTTGAATTCTCTGTGCAGAGGGTGGGAGCTTAAAATCAAGGTAGTAAACCTCTGTACCTGTCTTATGTACAAGGATGTTACATTAAGCTGTAACCCACCAATCAGCCTACTGGACCATCTAGTAATCTGGTTCAGAGGATTTCTGCTCGTCATCCGAAGATTACCAAACCATGACACCAAAGACAAAGATAAAACCAATTCAATAAAAGCATGGTTAAATAAGGTCATCATGGTTCTGTCAATGTGTAATTTGGACAGTTTCCTCCAACAAAAAAAAAGCAAAGGTCAATTTTGAATCAGTAATTGTCCCAAGGTACTTGTAGGATTGCACACATTCCACTGTCGGACCCTTAATGGAAATAACTTCGTGTTTGTGGGCTTGTCTTCTAAAATCGATTATCATGTTCTTTTAGAGATGTTTAATTGATGATAGGACTTCTCACACGTCCTCATTGACCGGGCTGTGGCTAGTCTCATTTTCCTGGAGAAGGCTAACTGCAACAGAGTCATCTGCATACCTAAAAAAATTCTACTTTTCCCACCTACTCTGACACATATTTGCGTAGAGGATGAATAACATCCGTGGGGAGCCCCTGGAAGAGTAAACTTGGCCACACAAAATTCAATTTACGCTCACTCTTTGTGTTCTGTTAGTTAAAAAGTCCAGAGTCAAGCCCACGAGATTGTTACTCAGTTCAAATTGTTATAAAAGCCTACTAGTTCAAATATGGGGTTGGATTATGTTCAAAGCAGAGGTGAAGTCAATAATACTCATACTCATACTCAGACTTGCTTCAGACTATGAACCTTACCAGTTTTTCAAAAATGTTCATTAAAATTGAAGTTAAAGCAACTGGTAAAACCACTGCCACAGCATCCTTCCAGACCTTGGGTACATGTTGTGCCTATAAAGACGTAATAGGAATGTGATGAGATACAGGACTGAGCACAAGATCTAAGTAAACAGGTCCATGACTCTTTTTCAGTCTTACTGACAGGAAGGCCTTTTCAACCACCTTCTGATCTATCTCAAAGTGCTGGTTGTCTTCAGGTTTGCGACTTTGGTTTGGACTTCATTACTAAAATCAAAAGTATCAAAATAAAGATAAAAACCATTAAGGGCATTAGCAAACTCATTATCTGAAATGAAGCCATCCAAAGTTTGGCTGCTGTTCCTTGGATTTCAAAGGCCTGCTATAGTTTGCACACTAGAACAGGTGGAACCAAGATTGTTTGCTGCCATCTTCCATTCTTGTTCAAAATTATTGTCAGCTAGGATACATTCATAGTCACAGTCTGTCAATATTTTCCTACCCTTTATGTGGCACTCAGAACCAAACCCATGTGTTCCTCTTGAAGCTACAAATAGGTCACAGAAAATTTGGCTCAGCAATTATACAAAACAGCATAGCACTGTATTATTTTGCTAACACTAATAGGAGTAAGTGGTGCATTCTTTTTTGGCTACTTTGCACAGCCAGTGTGGAATTAAATAAGAAATAATCTATTGTGATGTAACTTTTTTGGGGGGGGGGTGGACAGCAATAGATCAGGCTTTGTCTACATAGACAATACATTTTAGGATCCGTTAATTGCTGGTTTTAGTCTTTTCACAGTATTTGTTTAAGAAGACATAAAATATCACCAGAGTCCCACCACTTTTTTCTCTCGTTTTGATTTTTACTAAAAATGTTATGTTTGTTGTTTAAAAAAAACTAAAACGCGACCTTGTGCCGTGTGAAGTACGTGTCGGACACGCCCCCTTGTTCGAGCGAAAGGGGCATGCGCGCGCCCGCACTTCCTCCGCGGCTCCTGCTTCTTGTCGGTCTCTCTGTTGATAGCGGCTTTTGCTTCCACACGTGCAATCCTTCCTATGTGAATCTCTCTCTCTTTGGGACCAGTTTATAAACTAACCCTGCTGCGTTAGATTAGGTAAATTATACGTCGGCGTTGAGTGTTTGATCTTTTTACAACTGCGCAGCCGCTCGCACGGCGGGGGCAGAGGTTACCGCTGGAAGTTTAGCCGGGTTTGCTCCTGTTAGCACGGTGATGCTAGCTAGCTGATGCGTCTACTTTTTTGTTGTGCTTTTGCTAACGTTAGCTAGCTAGCAACCGTAACTAGCCCAGCTGGTAAACGCAGTTGAAGTTTTAGAAATGTACTGGGTCATACGTGTGTTTCGTTGTGAAGCTAAAATGTGATGTTTTCTCGTGTCGTCTTCCCTCCAGGTTTAAAGCCATAGAAACCGACAACCATGGGGGCTTATCTGTCGCAACCTAACACAACCAAGACCTCTTCCGATGGCGGCAACGGCAACATGAGCTACGGTTTCTCTGCCATGCAGGGTTGGCGTGTCTCCATGGAGGTGAGGCGGAAATTAAATGACCGGATCAGAGACAACCATGTTGCCGCTCTGTTTGTTGAACGCAACGAAGAGAAACGGTGTCTCGAGTTGTAAATGGCGGGATAAAGGGACGTGGGGCTTTTCTCTGTCTCGGTTTGTTTGTGCGGAGCTGGTTGGCGTCTTTCCAAAGTACACTGGAAGTTCGTCACACTCCTAAACTAGCTTTTCCCTGAGCATCAGCTGCAGTGATGGCTGCAATCCACAATTCATCCGGAAGGTGTTTTTTTTAGCATGCCGAGTTACATTGTAATGAATTTCCCGCAACATTCACGAGCATGTAATTGGTGTCTGCAGCTGAAAGCATTTGAAGATCCAGTGTCATTGTCTAATTTTGTTAAGTTACTTCCTGGTGAGAACCCAAGACACGTTGCCTAATCATTTATCAGCCAACTAGAAATAATACACCACGTCTCAACCAAATACTGGTTATTAAATGCATACATGTGAGTAATTCAGTTAAAAGACGGGTATCTGTATGTGCAATGATAACAACACAAGGCTCATCAACTGTTTGAGATCACAAACTTTGTTGTTTGATTAAAGTCACTTGGGGAAAAAATATTTAGTTAAATTATATGACTGAGTGAAAGTAACATGTAGAGGGCTCAATTTTTAATTTGTCAAAGTATCCCAAAACTCATACTCTCCTGTCTAATTATACAGGTTGCTTATTTACCAGAAGAGCAGTTCTGATTGCTATGATTTGTATCAATTTGGAAACTGTCATGTTGTCTGTTTTATAATGCGCATTTTATGTGTGTTGTGTCACAGGATGCTCACAATTGCATCCCAGAGTTTGATGAGGAGACGGCCATGTTTGCTGTGTATGATGGACATGGAGGTAATACGCACGCACTGTACAAATACAGCAATCTATTAAAGTGATTTTGCAGCATACGTTGTGCCATTTACAGCATTTCAACAAACTTAATCTCTACACTGACAACACACTGCCCACTAATCCTTTTCCATAAACGATTTCTCCAAAACTCATGTTTGGCATCACAACACACTAGTTTGTGTGAAGTTTTTCTATGGATTTCCCCCTTTTTTATTGTTTGTTTTTACACACCTCTCCGCGTGTTATGTACACACACATCCTGAGAATTTATATAACCCGCTGTTGCCCTTTAGGTGAAGAGGTGGCTCTGTACTGTTCAAAGTACCTTCCTGACATCATCAAGGAGCAGAAGACCTACAAAGACGGCAAACTGCAGAAGGTGAGAGGCTGTAGAAGCCACAACATGACCTCACTCGAACAAGTTTGACAGAGCAGAGATCTTAATGACCAGAGGTTGTGCTGCTTGACTGTGGCGTGGTTATAAATCAAATTGGATCAGATGCAATGTATTACGAGAGTGTGGTCACCGCTTTATCCTCTATTCCACAGTCCTGTCACATTTCTGACACCTCTACTGACGCGCGTTTTTTGCACGATGCTTTCAGGCTCTGGAGGACGCCTTCTTGGCCATCGACAGCAGAATGACCACAGAGGAAGTCATCAAGGAGCTGGTCCAGATCGCTGGTCGACCCACCGAGGAGCCGCCCACTGAAAAGGTGGCAGAGGAGGACGATTGTGAGTTGTGACCCCCTAACAACAAAATGTATGTAGCAATGTTTTGAACGGATATCAGGTGTAAGGAACAAATAACAAAGCTCATTCGTGTCGAATGGTAACAGAGGATCAAGAGTATTGCCATCCAGCATATTGCAATAAACAAGGAAACAAGTAATTATGACCATTATAATTTAATCTACCAAATGCCACAAACGCAACCAGAGCATGAAAATAAAACACAAAGAAACTATGAGAAAACAACAACAAACAGTAATTCTGAAGAGCATGTATGTACACAGCTGGTGATGTGAAATCCTAATAATGGGACTTCTAAGTGATTCCACGTTTCTGTCCTTTCAGTGGAGACAGAGGAGGCAGCTTTGCTCCACGAAGAAGCCACGATGACCATAGAGGAGCTGCTAGTACGCTATGGCCAGAACCGCAACGCTGTGAAGCATGCAGCTGCCATCAGGTATTATAACCGAGCTTTTTAATTTTGACTTTCACACAAAGACTAATACTAATATGGCAATGAACAAGTATTCTGAGCCTTAAAGAGCCTCTGAAATGGAGGCGAGAACTTGCTGGAAATGTTACTTCACAGGAAGAAACGATGCATCCTCAGTGGTGACCTCATGCAAGTAAACCCACACAGTCATCAAAAGTTTTTAGCAGTCCTGCCCTTCTGGCCATTCCTCTCACACATGACCTGCCTTAGCAACCTGCTTCAACAGCAATCATGTCGCATTAAATCTTCAGACTCACGTGGTTGGCTCCTGTTTTCTTATTTCCTCCTCTGTGTTTTGTTCGTAGCGCTGCTGCTAAGAAGGCGTCCTGCTCGCACCCCGAGGCCTCAGGAGACAAAGGTGGGGAAGGACAGAAGAAGGAGGGGGTAAATGGAGAGGTGGAGGAGGGGGAGGAGGAGAGCAATGGGAAAGCGAAGGGAGGCGAAGGAGCGGCGTGCGAGTCTAAGCTGCGAGCCTGTCGGAAAACAGGAGCAGGTGAAGGCAGTGGTGCAGGTATGAAGCTGGGAGCCTTTAATAAGTACATTTTTGTCTTCAAAAAGAGGACACAACATGAAAAAAGACTCATCGGATTAATGTTCTAGTTACAAATTTACTAAAATATTAAAATGAGCATCCCCTTTTACTTGAAAATAGATACATGGTTGACCTGCTGACTAAATGCAGGAGATTAATGTTGGACCATGTTTTCTCCTCTCCAGCGGCCGACTGTGGAGGGTCAGGGAGCTCAAATGGAGAAGAAAAAGCTGGTAAGGCGGAAGGAGATGCAGGACCCTCCTGCTCCTCTTTGCCCTCCAAGGCTGCAGGAGATAAGTCCAGGTTCTTTGACGACAGTGAGGAGTCTGAGCAGGGAGAAGAGGAGGAGGGCAGTGATGAAGAGGTGAGAGCAGGAGACCAGAATAAACTATCATATTTGGCTGTGAACACTCACTCACGCTGATGCCTTTTTAAAAATCTTTGTAATTGTAGCATTGTGACAGTTTAAAAAAAAAAAAACGTTTTTTATTATTAGGATGGCAGCGAAGAAGAAGAGGGTGACAGCAGTGAGTTGGAAGAAGAGGATACAGAGGAAGGAGAGGAAGACTCTGAGGATGAAGAGGAGGAGGAGGAAATGTGTCTTCCTGGAATGGATGGCAAGGAGGAGGTGTGTACACAGGGGGGTGTCTGGTTGAAACTATCCAAATGCAACTGAAACATGCTGTGCAGACGTCATGTCATTTCAGGTATATACGCTTGTTAATAACCTTTTTCAGATGTTGAATTGAAAGATGAATTGCGGTGCAAATTACATTTCTTGAGGGTGGAGAAAGATTTATATAACGCTTGTGGCATCCAAAATGAATTTAGCTAAATTCTGTGTGATTATTTGGGGGGTGGGGGGGTGGAACGCAGCGGCTCTGGTGCATCAGACCGTCCAGACATTTGGTGTCAGCAAATTATGATAAAATGCGTTGTGCTTCACAAACTCATATGGCAGGCAGATGAGATTTTTACCGGGCACAAAAAGAACAAGCTCAATGAGAAAACATATCCCTGATAAAATGTCCCATGGACATCGGTGGAGTATTTAGACGAGTATTGTCACAACAATGCGGTGTTTCTGGAGTTAATGTACTGATAAATCACTTTGTTGTTATCAGAGTTGTAGGTTTGTTGTCATAGACTTGGCTGACACAAGAAATTGACATTGATCACACGAGTTACCAAAATATTAGGACCTCTTTCCACTGATGACATGGACCACTTTTTGAAGAGTCTTGTTTTAAAGTGACAGTGTTCTCATATGCTTATGTTCAGTGGTGGAATTGGTTATACTGGAAGCATTGCATGTTCAAGGGTCACACTGCAAGAAGTGTTGGTGGCTGCCTTAAATTCTTTTTTCTGCAGAAAAATGTCTGAAACTAAGTTTAATATCTGATGGGGTGAAATAAATTAGAACTTCAGTAAGGATTTAGATAGTTTGTCTTTTTATGGAAAAGGGGGCTGGTCTTTTTAATGTTGGCGTAAAACATCTTGGAGGTTTTAACTGTGACATCTCCCCATGGTCACGTGTTCGCAGCCGGGCTCAGACAGCGGCACCACAGCTGTCGTGGCTCTGATCCGAGGAAAACAGCTGATCGTAGCCAACGCTGGAGACTCTCGCTGCGTGGTGTCTGAACGCGGTAGGTCCAAACCATTCAGTGCTTGCTTACGTAGATACACGTGTTGAACTGTAAAATAAAAGTGTTAAATCAAAATGTCTCTCAATCAAACTCGGGTATATTTTTGTATGTTGTTAGCTCTGCCGTTTGTAAAGCTCTAAACAGGCTGCTTTTCATATAATACGTTAGGGTTTTAAACCTCAGCCTCTTGGGTGTTCATGATCTGACAAAAATAAGCATATCTAAGCAAATTATTTTTTGTTTTTTTTCTTGGAAATGTAAAATCTGATTAAATGTTGGCATTATTTATTTGAAGAGGTTTTATCTTGGCAGTAGTCGTGTTACTGGGCAACGGCCAATCAAAGTGTTTGACTCTCGAACGGTTGCCCCTGAAATGCACAGTGACGGGTCATTTAGCGAAAAAGGCCCAGCAGAAATCTTGTATGAATTTTAAGAGCTCTGCTCTTGTGGTGCTGTAGGCAAAGCTGTTGACATGTCGTACGACCACAAGCCGGAGGACGAGGTGGAACTGGCTCGCATCAAAAACGCCGGAGGGAAAGTGACCATGGATGGACGGGTCAACGGCGGACTGAACCTCTCCAGGGCTGTTGGTATGGTTGACTTTTAGATTAGTCTTGTAAGGACGTGTTTGCACGCTCCGCTTCTCTGAGATGATCACATCTGTGGGCAGAACGAGTTTCTCTTAACAAGCTGTTATCCTGGACTCTCAGGTGACCACTTCTATAAGAGGAACAAGCTTCTTCCTCCAGAGGAGCAGATGATTTCTGCGATGCCCGACGTCAAAGTTCTGACGCTTAACGAGGACCACGACTTCATGGTCATTGCCTGTGACGGCATCTGGTGAGTTTGATTGGTTGTTATTATTATTATTATTATTATTATTCATTAAGATTCATGATTTCTTCTTGTGGTTACCATGAGGTTGTTTGTCCTGTTGATGAGGCCTGTTTCCACGTGTTGCGTGCAGGAATGTGTTGAGCAGTCAGCAGGTGGTGGACTTCATCAGTGAGAGGATCAAACCGGACCAGAGTGGCAAAGTCAGACCCCTCTCATCCATAGTGGAGGAGGTGAGCCAAGAGCCCCCGTTACACTTAATATAAATAAATAATAAATCAGTAGCTCGGGAATCACAATCACACGTCGGGCCTTAAAACAACTGGACCAATGGGAGTTTTCCTCAGTATACAGAAAAAATACATCTTTAATTTTATCCTTTTTTAAAAATATATAATTTCAAATTTCTCCTTTGTTTCCTGGGAAACAAAGATAATTTCCTTATAATGTATGTTCTGTAGTATTCAGTGGGTTTGTGTTGGGGGCTTGGCGGGATGATGATCACACTGCTCAAGCATTTTTAAGTGTAAAATTCTATGGCCAAAAGAGGCACTACTGTATTACAAAAATGAATGTCCAGTGATTTCCCTACAAATTAGATCTACTTAAGATTTACAAAAGATGTATTTTATCAGTGGCTTAGATTTAAACAGCGTAGTCGTTATGATGTCTGGCTTGCAGCCTTAGTTGACTCCAAAGATTGTTGATAAATAAGAATATATTCGAGCATCTTGAATTTCAAATTCTGTGTGTCCTCCCGACAGCTGTTGGACCACTGTCTGGCCCCTGACACATCTGGAGACGGGACGGGATGTGACAACATGACCTGCGTCATCATCACCCTGCGGCCACACCCGTCCCCGGCTCAGTCGGACGACACGAAGAAGAGGAAGCACCAGGAGGAGGCAGAAGGGACCGAGCCGGAGGAGAACGGAAACGACAGCAAAAAGGCAAAAAGTGACTAAAGGCAGAGAGATATTGTCCCAGAGGAAGCAGCAAGTCCCAGGCTACCCCAGACACACCAGAGACACATTCTGTTCAAAATTAAATCCTGACCTCACAAACATCAACTCACCCTAAAACAGAAATGGCAAATATTTGTACGTATGCTCGAAGATCGGCTGGTTTAAGATCATCAGTATGGTGTTTTCTTTGTCGTCTGTTTGAGGAGGAATCTCACTTTCACCCCCCACCCCCACCCCCAATTCAGAGGCAAACCCGCCACTCACTGGCATGGTGAATAGCCCATCACCTATTTGCAACTAGAAGAAAGATGCCGGACGCACCAGACTGCAGAGATTAGTGTGTATTTCTAAACATTTTAGAGATGTCTAACCGTCTCTGCAGGCATGAACTGCACACTGTTATCAGTAAAATCTGTTTCCACAGTTTGTTCTACTGGAAGTTTGAGGATAGCTCTTGTTAGTGACCTGTGTCTGATTGCTGTTCACGTCACACAGTGTGACACGTGTATTTTCATTGCAGTTTTGCAACATGAAATATTTGACTTTCCTAATTCTGAAACTGCACAATGCGCTCTGTGTTGTGCCCAAATTACAAAGCAGCTATTGTATCTCAACAAAGTGCCATATAAACCATGAATTCCTGTCACAGGAACCATTCACTGAAATTAACTGAACGCAAAAAAGGGACAGAAATGGCTGCAGATAGATAGATAGATTGAATGAGGGGACGTTGGCGACGTTTCGTAGCCCAAATTGAAGATTCAAGATGCAGTGAGAATGCATGTGCTAGTCTAGTGTTGCACTGAATGTGTCGGTACCCTGTTTCAGGTTCCTCTCTGATGTCGATATCCCACCCTGAGTTTAAGAGGCAGTTTGTGTGAGTCAGTTAGACTCCAGCAAGAGACCCGTACGGATTTAGGGTACTAGTCCAGTTGCTCGTCTGCTATTAGTTCTTTTTATTTTTCTCATTAGCCCCCATTCACAGGTGAGGATTCTTTTATTATCTTTATTTTTTTCTTCAACAATACATTTTTTCCATTCCAGACAGAGAAAAGATGCCAGGGTTTTTGGGAGCTAGTGTACTTTTCATCTGTAAGATCTGATAGCAGGGAAACGTAGAGGCATAAAAGGCTCGTCACCTTTTTTTTGTCTGTCCATCCAGAGAGAGGTGGTGATTGAATCCCTGGACTCGCCCTCCACACACGCCTTCCTCAACGCCATTTTCTCTCCCGTTTCCACTACAATGCCTTTTTCAAGATCATCTTTAGGACATGTGTTTTAAGTGAAAAGTATTTACACTCGGATGTAAATTTTTTTCATTTGTAATGAATCAATTTTCTGGACGTTTTTTAAAAGTCCTTTTTGTGAGCACACATTTTGAAAACGCCCTGACGCTGGACCGTGGAGAAGATGCACAAGGTTTTGTTCTTTTTGAGTGGAAATACAATTTGAAGTTCAGAGCACCAAGACAGTATAACTGTTCAGTAGATCTTTTTTCTTCATTTGCAGACACCTCATTTAAACCACATTGTGACTAAGTTTATTTCTAGTGTACTATCTTGTCACCATGCCCTTTTTTTTTCTGTACATAGTTTTTTCAATACTTGTAATTGAAGAAAAAGAAAATGCTTTTTCTTTGTAATTGTGAGTCAATGTGACGTTTATGGTGCATACTCTTTTGACACCAGTATGTAAGTACATACAAATACATTTTTTTAAATAATGAGACAACTGTATTCCTGTGTGTTTCTTTTAAAAACAAACCCGTGCTGCATCACTCATTTAATCATCAGAGACGTCTTTTATTGTGAAATTCTTTTGAACAAAACATCTTTTATCAGGCACAATCTGCCAGTCAGTGAATATTGTTGTTCGAATCCTGTTTGAACATAAACGGACAGTTTGGTATCAGTTTGAAGGCCTCAATACTTTTGATAGTTACTGAACATCCCAGTCTCCAAATACATGATGAAATAGTTTAAATTCCACTTATGGTAATTGAAATGAGTTGTCAACACAAAGCAATGAATATATTTTTCAGTGGCTCACTACGTAATGTATTTTAAATGTTATGTCACATCTCAAAGCCACAATAAAATAGGCAGCAGTTTAAAATTTGTCTTTGGATTTCTGCATATTTAAGACTAAGTATGATGACGTCCTTCTGTCTGTCCAGTACTTTGGCCCTGAATTGCTCCTAAAACAACTGCTACCAGCCAGACTGATGGTAAATGTATTGAGAACATTCATGTTCCCCTGAGGATGAACTTGAGTTTTGGTGAAAATGTCAATGTTGCACATAAAGTAGCAAAGAGAATCCGGGTTGACGGCTACTGTACATACAACACACCTGATTGTGTTTAAATTCAATATCATCTCTGAAAATAGGCCTTTATATGGGGGGGGGGACAAGACGTGTATGACATGCAGTGAATATTAATATGATGAGTCGGGGACTATGTCTTTTAAAAGTTGAGTTGGGTAGAGTCAGGTTTTCCATTTGTACACCTGTATATATATATATATGTATATATATCAGATTGTGTGTGTATGTGTAGCATGTAAGGGTTTAATGGAAATTCAGAGAGAGAGCAGACCAACAGGAAACATAAAACTAATCTACGGTCATGCAAGCGGCTCTGCAAGGCTAAAATGCAGAAAGGTCTTGGATTAGTGTGTTATAAATAAAAAGTTAAGGGATCACCAAAGATAATAGAAATCATGCTGAGAGGTCAATGAACTGAGTGCAATAAAATGTTATGGCAATCCATACAATAGCTTGCGTACAGGCGTTCCTGCAGGTGGCAGCAAAGACACGTGGACCAGTCGTGCTGACGGGTCGATATTTTATGAGCCTTAAAGCAGAGAGAGGTAACCGTGTGCCATGAAGGGCCAAGAGTCTGGAGGCTGGCCCTCCGTGGCACATGATCACAGTGCTTCTCGTGCAGACGCAGTGGGCATGTTATACTTTTAATCTCCATAGAAACCGCAAAGCCCCCCAAAAAAGGACAGACTTGAGTTCCCATCTGCCTCGGGGCCTCTCTGTCCTGCCCTGCCATTGGCTGCTGCTCTACAGCGCTGGTGGTTGCTCTGCTCCCCGAGGATCACTGTTGCTGCAGGAACAATAGAAAGCAAGAGAGGAAACACACCCTGTCCTTGGAATCTAAAAATGCCATCACACACACACACACACACACCAGATTACACACATTTTCTCTTTTCAACAGGAAGGATATTTTTTTATACTTGTCTCTAGATAAGTGGCCTCAGTGGTGTGTGTGGATACAGTGAGAGCAGTTGGTCTGGCTGATGATAGAGACACACATACAGGCCAAAACATGCGTGGGGTTGTGTCTGTATCTGCATCAATGTGGCTGTTTTGTCCTTGGATGTTTAATGAATATGAATTAAACTTCTCTGCTCTGTTCTTGGCTAGACTACTACTACATGACTCCCTCCTCACCACACAATGAGCACATGAACCACAGCTGCAAGGCCTTTTTTAGCTACTGAAAATCCACTGTTACCTATAGTATTTTGATTTCTATAACCGTTTTCTTGGGAGGCATGTTTGGCAGTTTCTGAAATACTTAGACCACTACTTATGTTGCTGCCATAGGCTGATTTTTCACTGCTGTAACTATAAAAAAATGCTTCCTAAATGCTACTATTGTGGAGCTCAATGGCGTCCTTGTCCAGATGTGTGTGTTGGTGTAGTTGCTTCTGTCTCCAGACTCTTAAACATGATTGATGGCTGTGGAAGAGAACCACAGGAGTCCAACTAGACCTGACCTGCAATTGTACAACAGTACAACTGTGTGTGTGTGTGTGTGTGTGTGTGTGTGCCGTCTAACCAACAGGTCTTATATAGAAAGCTGGACAACAATAGCAGATTGTACTTAGACACTGGAAGTATTCATCAAGATCTTTTTCGATCTCCTGTTCTCGCTCCTAAAACTGCATTGGCCTCATTGGCCTCTCACTGTACATGAGTTCAGGAATGTCCCAACACACACACACATGCAGTGGTAGTACTTATAATATATAGGATTATTATAAAAAGACATCACAAGTTAAAGGAGCTTGACCTTATATGAGGTTTAGTTAGTTGTTGTAAAATGGATGTTGCTAAATATTTAATGATTTATATTTTTCTTCTTCAGTATGATCACAAAAAGCCACCAGGCACTTCCTGCCCAGCACCAAACAAAGGAGAGTGAAGGTTGTACCTAATTTTGTCAGCTGGACACACATGACTTCCAATGAACGCTAGTGTCGCTCTGAGCTCAGCTGGATGTGTAAATAAGTATCTATGGCTAACATGTCAATTTGGTGTGATGACATCTCAGTGTTGTGTTTACAGATTGTTGTGCTGCCCCCAAGTGGCCAATAAATGACCCTTTAACCCGATTGTGTTGGCACACACACACATGCACAGTGGATATAAGAGGATGTCACAGTCAGCTGTTTCTATTGTTGGCAGGATAAACCAGCATGTCAGTTCCAGACACATCCTCTGTGTGTGTGTGTGTGTGTGTGTGTAGTTGTAGAAAAACAGGAAAACTCCCTATATCCTTTTTTTCTTTTCCTCTCTTCCCTTTCACCTCTTTTGTGCCCCTCCTCTTCTAATTTTTCTTTTCCACCCACTGTCACTTCCTGTCACCTCTTCGCTCCACTTCCTCTCCTCTTCCCTCACCTCTTTTACTATAAATTCCCTCCTCTTTGTCTCCTGATACTTTCCGTATTTTCTTTTCTGTTTTCCTTCTTTCTGAACACGTTGTCTTGCTTCGTTCTCTCTCTTCCTGTCCTTGTGCTTCATTCTTCAACAAATGTCATTAAATTCAGGTAGCTTTTACCTCTCAGAATTTATTCTAGGCTGTAATTTTCAGATCTCACTGTAGGAGAGACCTTTACAGAAAAATGTCCACCTCATGATAACTCTCTCCATACATTTTATTAACCACTTTGGTGCTGACACATGTAGTATGCATTTGGCACAACACCCATTTTAGTTAATTTGAAATACAATGTTTCAGTCATGTTGAAAAACAACATCTTTACACGCACTTCAGGCAGCAACAACTAATCAAAAGAGGAGCCAAGTCAGAAATACTTAAATAAAAAAATTATAAATTAAAAATAAAATGAGATAAACAATATTATGTCAAGATCAATTTATTACAGATAGAATAGAAATGATGAATTTTGTCAGTAAGTGAAGCTGTAGTATGCGATAGTGGGAGGAAGATTGGACAGATCAGTGAGCAATAGACAACATTTAGTTTGATGTTTTATGGTAAATCACACACACACACACACACACACACACATACATACACAGACATATTGTACATGTGTGCAGCACAAAGTCTGCAGGTACAAACGTGTGTTAACATTAAGTCAACCACATCAGGGTTCATCGGGGCAGCACATTCCAAGATCAGAAACACAGACACAACTGATCATTCACAAACACACCTGTACACACACACACACACACACACATGCATGCTGGATCTGATTTACACATATCAGGACATCAGTATGTACAGTAGGTAAACACTTACCCACATATACACACACACACACACACACACACACACACACACAAAGCAATAAGATAAGATAAAGCAGTGGAAACAAACAGACGTCTGATCAGCAGACATACTGCTGCTCTTACATCACCCAGCGTTTCTTCTCTTTCATTCTTTCACTGCCACATATTCACCTCCTTTCTGACTCTCCCCGACAACATTCAGCATATTTGCCCTTTTCCCACAAAAAATCTATTTTATCTCTCATCCTCTGTTTTCTTTGCTCTTTTCTTTGTCTCCTTTCTCTCATTCAAACATTTGTTTAACAGTAACGTACAGTATGTGAGCGTCCCTTTACCAACAGCCTACTGAAAGCACACAAGTGTTGAGAAGTTGGGTCAAATAACTAACCTCTGGTTTAAAAGTTGTACTTGATGCCTAAGCACAGCACTTTGGGTCTAAAATCTATGTTTTGAGAACGAAACGCTATCAAAAGTTTGTGGCCCCTCGTAGAGAACAGGGTTTGTGGTCTGCTTGGATTCATGCTGGTTCCAGTGGATAAGAAGAGTGACACGTTTTCATGCAGAAAAAGTATTGAAATATCCAAAGAAAACTTTTAAAAAGGAAGAGGCAGTGGCTCTAAGGTGCATAAACCAACGCACACAGCCATTATGTAAGGGTTGAGACGACAGCAGCGTATTCAGCCGTGTTTTACTGAGCATAGCAGTGATCTGTGAATAAGTGGACAAGGATTCAGAGGTCGTTTGAAGAGTTTCTGCAGACCTTTTGATAATTTGTCTGCACTGATAGCTGGTCACTATCAGAATCCAGTTTAAACACAGCGAATTCAAGATAGACACAAAAGTTGTGAACACTGAAACTACAAACTTTAAACAGGCACCGTTATTCATTGTCTGTTCTGTAGGTGACTATATTAGTATATTTCTATACTGGTTATATTTAGTAGTGTATGCACTGAGGAATTGAGAGTAACGATATTTCAGTCCTCTGTATGTCCTGCGCATGCTGCAGAATTGACAATTAAACCTGAAACTTGAAACTTAAAGTTTTCAGGGGGAAAAACATTTTTGGGCTAAGTATTACTTAGATATGCGTCCTTGCTGTAAGAATTTGCTCTTTTTAGAGGAAAAACAATTTGAAGAAATAATTCTTTATATTATGTATATATAAATAAAAAATTATTTTGAGACATCCTGACATGGTTTTTGTTTCTCTCATATGTTCCTTTATCTCATTTATTTAGTCAGGAACAGGTCACAAGGTCTAGGTAAAAAAACTCTCAAACATTTTCGCTCTATAGATCCTCACTGACAATATACTTTCTCTCAACAACATTAGTGAGAGTTAAACAATACTGCTCCCTGGAAGAGAACGTGACTTTAAAGGAAATAATGCTGCTGTAGCAAATGCACCGAAGGTACATGCAGAACTACAGTGTACTCATTAGATTATTGAACGCTACTGTGGAGTTACTTAGTGTTGTTTCTTGACTGTGAGGTTTCATTACGGTGTGTTAAAGATAATGCTGCTGAAAAGGCTTCCTGTTACCTTCACATCTGTTTTCTGTCAGTGAAAGAACTGTTGTTCAGCAAGAAACATGGTTCTTCCTGCCATGATCAAGGGTCATAGAGCTTTGACCAGTGTGGGACACGTCATCAAAACTGATAAGACACTGAAACAAGAATAAGCCTTATGACACTGACTGTACTTACTAAGAGAAACTTTTAGAAATATGTACCTTTGCGCATTCTTGAAAGATCTTGTGATGGAAGAAATCTTGCTTCTCCCCACAGCTGAGTCATCTTGTGACCGGGTTGAAAACCACCATGTCAGTAACAGCCACAGAAGCTCTGCGGTCGACATGTAACACAGCTCTGGGTCACATGATCAGACGTCTAATATCTCATGACTGAACCCACTGTTGATAATTATATAACCAAGAAAAGTTCTCTTATACCATTCTGTTTTAATTATCTTATAGCATCTCTTCATTCCTAATAATTAATGTGTGAAAATAGGACAAAGGAGATGTGACACTGACGTGCAAGATCAGTTCAGTACAAACACACATCTGCACTGAGCTCCACAAAACAAAACAAAAAGTTTCCTAAAATAACTTTATGTGATGGCATCTTTTTTATTCACACAGAAACCGCTCATATGTTGAAAAATATATATTCCATAAAAAACTGTTTGGTTAAGGTACAACTTTTTATAGACCATTTATAACTTTTACTTACTCTTTATACTGTTTGTCCACAGCCATGCTAGTGGCTCTGTACAGTGGACTGGAAAACCATTTTGCTTAAAAAACCGATGAGATGAGATTTTAGTCTCACAGGAAGCTTCAGGGTCTGAAACTACTGACCACAAAGCTTGAAAACAGGTCCCTGTACATGGATCTAACAGTACTTTCTAACTCGGTTGTATAAAGATTTACCAATTTTGAGTAAATATAGAACACTCTTGTTAAATGTGAAGGTAAAATGGTTTTTAAAAAAAAGAAAATCCCAGGTGTTTTTTTTTACCATAATGAAGACTCAGTGAAGAATCATCATCCCTCGGCTATCAGCACCCACTTTCCATGACTCAGAGTCAGGATCTGATGAACCTGACTCCCTAAAGTTACTACTTCAACATCACACACCCACTCTCTCCCCCACTGTCTGTTTTGGCTTAAACAAACAGACACTCACACCCTATAAGTAATACACAAACAGGTTTTTGTATACTCTGAGGATTTCATATCTCGGACAATGTGTTGTTTATATGCAGTGTTCACAAGTCTGTTATTTTAATATGAAGATAACGATTCAAATGTTTCTTTAAACCATCAGACCTGAAATGTAATAAAAGTCAAACTCAAAGACCTGTTGTCCTCAGACCAGAGAGATTCAGTGGCTGCAGAGATGCACTGAAGCGACATGATTGAAGTCTGCACAGCTGAGAGTCTCTCTCTCTCTCTCTCTCTCTCTCTACATTATGTGTCCGCTCACACAGTTGATAAAAGGACTAAAGTTCTGGCCACAAGCCTGAAGCCTGGTCACTGGGAGCCGTGTGTGTGTGTGTGTGTGTGTGTGTGTGTGTGTTCCAGCTCGTTACATCTGGTTTAAGAGGCCACAGAGGGAGGCAGCTTTCTCCCACCTCTTAGTATCAGTTACTAATCCCTATTTCCCAGAAGTGTGTGTGTGTGTGTGTGTGTGTGTGTGTGTGTGTGTGTGTGTGTGTGTGTGTGTGTGTGTGTCTATACAAGCATTTAAATCAATTTGTGATGGGACTTACGGAAATGTTATGATTGCAACACACAACAAAAATAAACTTGAAATGATAAAACTGAAATTTCCAGAAAGTTTTGATAGATGAAACTTTGATTTGATAAATGTCGCAGCGACAGCTGTTCCATCCTCCTCTTATGCTTCTAATTTATCTGATTAGTCTCTGTGTGATGCTAACTTCTGCTCTTTATTCCACACCTGCCGACTACTCAGATATCCACCTCAGATCATCACCTGAACCAGTCGTCTGCTCACAGAGCTGCTTCTTGTACGCTATCCATTATAACTAGGTTTGCTTTTCAGTACTATATCTGTGATCCGGTGTTCCGGGAAAGACGATGATTTAATTAAAATCCAGTTTCTTTCTGTAGAATCAGCTCACTCATTCACCACGCTCTGTGAGATAAGATTAGATAAGCTCTTATTGATCCCCAGTATTCCCCAAATGCAGGTGTTGCAGCAGCAGCACAAGGACACAAGAAAGTACAGATAAATAGTACAGTCCCAGGCAAAGGTTTGGACACACTTTCCCATTCAAGTGAATGTTTCACATGAATGGGAAAGGGTGTCCAAACGTTTGACTGGTACTGTATATAAAAATGATAGAAATAAAAATAGAAACTATACAAGAGCAGTTAAACTGAGAATTACAAGGCACTGCTAGTGAAGTAAGTAATAAATAATAGTCTCAAGTGTTTAAAGTGAAGTGACGTGGTGGTGTGATTAGAAGCTGCAAAGTATAATATATGTAAGTGTAATATAATAACATTTATAACAGCGCACACCAGAATAATATATATATTAAGTAATGATACTTAGTGTTTGTCTGAATTTATATAGACATGTAATGTATAAAATGTAATTAAACAGTATAACATATTAACATAATATAGTATAGTATGTGATATAAAATACAATATAAGGTGAAATAGTAGTAAAACATAATATACAGTATAGTACAGCAATATAGCTCGGAATATAAAATATAATATAATATATTTAGCCCTGAATGTTTAGTCAATCATTCAACATTTGCACTGGTGTGAGCATTTATTGTCAACATGTGCACGGGCAGTGTGCTGCAGTGAATCTCCACCTTGGTCGTCACTTCCAGAAGAAACTGCATCACTCTGCACATAAAGGCAGCCTTTGTGGATCAACGTCCACACACTCCGTCTCTCGTTACTCACCTGAGTCATTAAAACTGACCGGTCAATGGAGCTTCTTCACCTCAGATGTTCAACAAGCGCAGGTGTAATTAATAACTTTGATGACGGCGGTATTTCACGTGAGCCAATTCTGGGTTCTTGCTAGTGAATGTCGTGGCTCACTGGGAGACTTAACTGACTGGACTTAATGTTATTAATTACACCTGTGTTTGTCCTGCTACGTCTACCATCCAAGAGGTCTGTAAGTGTAGCCCGGGGGCCGCTTTCATAAAGATTCATTTGCCATGAATTCTGGGTCAATGAAGACTTTTTCCCAAAAAAGAAAAATATATATCATGGCTCTGTTCACTCCAGCAGAAAACCTTCGCCTTCTGGAAACATTTAACAGTTACAAGGACATTTTAGTGGGAGGATTGAGAAAGAGTGTAACACAAAACAAAAAGTGGATTCAGGAGAAGAGAAAGCTTAGGCCCTGCACACCTGTACCTGTACTCACACTGACTCCTCCGCCTCTCAGGAGTGTGTGGCCGCCAGCTTTGTTGCACCAGTTTGGGGAGGACACATTACACCTTCTTGGTTCATGAAGTCCAGTGGGCTCCCATAATTCCCATCATATAGCTCTAACCCGTGCAGAGGTCTAAACAAACAGAATAAGTGAAAGTGTGTTTGCATGTCTACCAACTAATATAAGCAGAACCCTAATATACAGTATGTAATCACATGCTTGTTATGACATCAATTTCCTTTTCTAGCTAGTCCTGAGTAAATTTGGGTTGTGACCACTGGTATTCTTGAAAAAAGTTAATTGAAATTAGTATAGGCCTAAAAATATATTTAGGTGGTAACTTTTATTTTTCAAACATATTTTCATTGTGGTATTATTATAGTTAGAAAAAAAACTAATATAGCCGCTGGGAGGTGTCTGTATTATCTGAGAAATGGAAATAGAACCACCTGAAAGCGGTGCATCTTAACCCTGTCTGTGATGCATGTGGTGTTTTCTGCAGTTATGTGCTTATGTAAACGCAGTGGTCAGCTGTTGTTAGCAGAGGAGAGTGGGAGGGAGCTGTGGGGGGTGCAAACTGTACGTGTCACACTGTCTGTCAACTGTGTAAATGCCACCTGACACACTCTGTGAACTTTGAACGAACACGCAAACACATATGCAGTCCCAAACACACACCGGCTTATTCAAATAAACAACCTGCAGAGACTGAGAGGAAGAGGTGGTGCGATGAGCTGCGACAGAAGATGACAGAGAGAGAAACCAGAGGGAGGGACAGGATGTGTTTGACTAGAAAATAAAGGAAAAGAGTGAAAGGAAGGAAAAGGAGGGTAACGTGTGCTTGAATGAGAGCTGAATGAACAGAGATAATGATGTTCACTCGCTCGGTGAAAGATTCCAGTAGTGTGTCACACTTTTAGGGCTCAGGTCCACTTTAGAGTAAGTACATAAGAGATTACGAGTTCACTAGCAAGGAACACACCCTCCATGTGATACGTTTAAAGATTTATTGAACAGAGGTACATGTCGAATGTTTGAATATTGCTGATGGTTTGGGGAAGCTTCGTGGGGACGTCCGCCG
>JAVQJD010027600.1:0-47023 GCA_036023655.1 Nannoperca australis | reverse complement strand
CAAAAAGAGAAAAAAAAAGAAAAGTTTGAAAGTGTGGTGTACGGCGTGTTTTCCCACGCATGCGCAGTTGGTGCTGTTGGTTCGCGGACGACTCCGCGCGGTCATACTTGATTGCCCGGTACGCGTTCGTACGTGCGGAGCCGTAGCGGACTGCACTAATGACGCAGTGCGCACACTAGCGGACGGCTGCGGACACGCGGACGCGGAAAGTATAATACAAGCTTTAGAAAGTACATTACAACGGTGTTTGAATCCTTTCTTCTTTTTGTGCCAGAATCACATACTTATTGTTGTTGAATTGTTTTTAAGGTTTATCAAGCATCAGCATGTGTCATTACTGAAGCCAATTTGGTTTAATTTCTAGAATTTATAAGTATAAGCATGTCGTCTTCTGCAGGTGGGTTCTGAACCTCCAACCTACCAGACAACAAAAATATAGCAGCCTGCTCATACACTGCAGCAGACAGTGATCCTGCTCTAAAGATCTGGTCTACCCTGTTCAAGCAGGCATTTGTTATGTGCAGGCGTCCATTTGGATTGTTGTAGAAATCAAACCTTAGATGTGCTACTTCTTTGATGAAGATGGGAGAAAACCAATTCAGCCAGGGCGGAGGCAGTTCTATCTCAATGCTTCTCTCACACAGATTCTTCAGCAGCAGTTTATAAGCTTGCCTATCAACAGGATTGGTAGAGATGTGGAAGCACAGAGCAATGGAGATTTTTCTTTAGTGAAAGTATAAGAAACACCAAACAATTCTAGGGATCAAGTTCTTCTAAGGTTTGCACTTCTCATATCTCAGACAGTTGAGCCCAGTCATTGACTGAAAATACAGAATACAATGTGTAAACAGAGGAATAAGATTTTTTTCATAGGTACAGTATTACAATCCTTCCTCCTTGATCTCTCCAAAGACAGGTCTATTTACCCACATGTCCCATGTGTGTGCTAGTGCCACCAGCTACGTGTTTCATTACTGCATTAAGTTTTACAGATATGTCAAGGATGGACCATTTTGTCTCCTTTTTGGCTCAGTTGCGGACTTTTCTTGGACTCTGCCGGGTGATGTGTTGCCAGCCAAGCCTTGAGTTGTTGCAGAAAGTAATCCTTTCAACTCAGTTGTGTGCACATTTTCTTATCTGGGAAATTGCCATAAGAGTGTGCTCAGCGAGGAGGGAAGTGTGTAGAAGGTATGGCCCGTTTTTGTAGGGCAGCTGGGATTGTGCATAGCTTGTGCAACAACATCAAGTCACTGTCACTTACCTGCTCTATTGACTGTTGAACAACAGACTGCAATAACAGTGGACCTTGGAGTGGGGAACAGCTCCTGGTCTGTCCATTGGGTAATAAACAGTATCTGGCTCATTTCATCAGATCATTCTCTTGGCTCCTATAGCCTCCTATAGCAAACAGGAGACAACTTTTAGGCACAAAAATGACATTCATGCAGACATTTTCATGTGTGATGACTTAAAAACTAGGGCTGAAATTGACAGTTTCTTTACGGATGTATCTGTTGATTATGTTTTAAAATTAATCAAGTTGTCCACAAATGATTAAAAACGTTCATCATAATTTCTCAAAGCTCAATGTGACGTCTTTAAATTGCTTGTTTTATCCAAACAACATATCAAAGGTGCATTGCTTTGTGGGATTGTTAGCAGAGAGCAGTGTATATGCCATAGACGTTACTTTTTCATTCCACTGTGGAATTTTGGAGGGCACTACATAGTCGATACATGTATACACTCAAAATTCTGGACAGTAAATAAAGTACTGAAATTGCTAGCAAACAGTTGCTTATTTACACACCCAGCAGATATGGCGCAACATTAGCCATCATTTGGAGTCGGGTCTCTGGCCACCTGGCGAAAGTAAGTCCAACATTCACTCTCCTCTTAGCTCTGTTTTAGCTCCACTATGTTCGCCAGTTAGCTCTCAACTGTGTCTGCCATTTGGTGCTGGGCAGGTAGCATACAGTGAGTTATTAAAGCTAAAAGCATCTGCCCATTGTGGAAAACGAGGGTATGAGAGCCGCGAGAGTGTACTAAAATAGTAAAATTGTGGAACAGCAAAAAAACAAAACTTTAAAAACATTATAAAGCTCTGCAGAACTGAGACTGACTGTAGAGTTGGGTGATAATTCTCTGTGGGCTCATCAGTACGAGCTACACTTTTCACATACAAGTAGTAATGTGATCCACTGTTTATATAAACATACTGATTATAGCTGCTATAACTGTGTGCTGAATGAAAAACTGACAACGGAACTGGCGTAAACGATCCAAACACATCACTGTGCTGGCATGGATATGTCACTGTGGCCTCTGACAACCTCCACTAAACCTTCTGTGACATTATTTCTTTGGTTCAAACCATTTCATTTTGTGTGTTTAGGAGTACTTGAATGAAAGATGCATGGACACAAACTTGCTTCAGATCATACAAACACAGAAACATGTCTCACAACATTCTCACTCTGTAGGTTACCAAACTTGTGTACTGCTACTTTCAATCAGTCTTTCTTTTAGTAACATTGTTATATTTAAAATACAGCATTGCAGCAGTAAACCAGATATTAATCAAATTTTAAATATCCTGTCACTCACATTAACTTGTTGTAACTGTAAAACACTTAAAATTTACATCATCATCACTTAATTTCATTACAGTAACAGCAGTAAACACAAACATAGTATAAGTTAACAGCCACACATTTCAACAGCAACTATTGCATTTTACTCTTGACTAATACTAACTATATATATATACTAACTACCTGAGGAGTTAGCAGTAATGAAGTCTAGCTAGTTTAGTCACCGTGTTGTGTAAATTAGGCGCCATACTGCATTTAACAAGCCAAAAAAAAACGTGTCCTTCGCAAATACATATGCTTACCAAACACACAAATAATAACTTGTACCTGAAAAGGGTACGAGGTACTTGAGGTACTTGAATGAAAGATGCACGGACACAAACTTTCCTCAGGTTGCGAGGTGTCATAGCTTAACAGCGCCACGCTCCCCCTGCTGGAAAAGCACTGATTAGCAGTCGGAGTCTATTGGTGAACTCATGGGTGTTTTGTAGCAAGCCACATCTGGATTTAAAAGTACAATAGCTCAGCATGAAACACAACATAAGTCTTTGTTTGATTATTCGGTTTTCGAACACTGACAGGCGCACACACACACACACTCATAGAAATGCATAAGCATATATGGATGACTAAGTTTCTCCTCCCTCTCAATTTCTCTCTCATAAAATACAATAACTTCTTTTGTAGCAGTAGCTTGAATTTCTAGACTCTGCGAGCAGCTGCAGAGAGCATCTTCTCACTAACATCATGGATGTGTGAAAGAACAACTCAGGCAAATGGAAAAGTAAACAGCCGCGGGTGGGGAGAGTATTAGAGGAGATTATACAGGTGGCAGGCTGCGGGGCTGCCCCAGCCCCATTAGCATCAATACCCTCCTGGCTTTAGAGCAGAGGCGGCGTGTTGCTCCTAAGCCCTGCTTCTGGGGCCCCTCACTCCACTCCAGGTGTGTGGCTCCGCTAAGCTTGCCTCCATCCAGCGAGGGGTGATAGAAGCTTAGCATCCCACTTTTAATGCTGTAAATGTGGGGTTGCATTAGCGGCAGCAAGAAATTATTAAAATTAAAGTTCTGTGTTTATCTCACGTTTCATCGTGTGTGTGATGGGAAATACACATTCTTTGTTGACGCATATAAAGTTGAAATTGGGGCAACTAAACTTCCAGCAGCCCCTCCTTAACCTGGTGCTTGACTTCTTGTATAACACTGTGGCATCAAATGAATGCAACATGTCACATGAGCATTTACTACAGCATTTTACAATCCATGCCGTTCTTTTGATGTGGCCAACATTACTAGAGCTGAGAGAAACATGATATATTGAGTTGTTTATGTCAAAACTATGTGCCGCTGATTATTTAGCACGAGTCACTTTTAATAATGCCCTCATTACTTATTCTGTGCCTCTATTTTTCAGTGCCATCCAAATACAATCACATGGAGAAGCATGGAAAGAAGGAAAGGAGGGTCTTCGATTTTCAAGATTTCTGTGTGTAGATTGATTGCCAATTAGATAGCCCTCTCTCGATTCAGGTTTAGGGACAGGTATTGACGCCGCAGGCCCTCTCGCTGTGCCTTTGTCTGGGATTTTTTGATAGGGAGCATTTGTGTTACCATGGGGGCATAGAAATGAACCACTCTCTTATTTGCACTCCTCTGTTCTCTCACTGGGAGCTGCTTTTTGAATGCTAAACAGTGTTGCTATATCTTCAAAAGGCGACATTGGATTGATCCACATGAGCAACAGAGGACTTTTCAATCAAATCTGGGATCAATTTACCTCCGTGTGCAACCCAGTCTCCACCATCTTAATGTGAAAACACAGACCTAATTTCAGATCAGGATCCAAACTCTTTGAGTGTTTACTTTTGTCTTGTCTTTACTTGTATCGTGTACTTTAGAGGCCAGACAGCGTATTAAGAGATGCATATCTTTCTCTTTAGGATTCCTCTGTTAAACCATCATTAAAGCAGAAAATTGCTAAAGAAAATACAGATTCTTTGTTTCCTTACCAAATAAAAATCACTCACACAACATTACATTTAGCAGACGCTTTTATCCAAATCAAATTCCAAATAAGAGCTTTACATAAAGTGCATAGAACCATGGTGGAAAACAACAAGATGTCTCATCAAACTTGTAAGGGCTGGTGATGAATCACAAGTGCTATAAGTAAGTACATTGCTGCCAATGGCAGAATCTAAAAGAGCATTAAATCTAGGAACAGATTTTCTCTGTACATTCTCAAATACAATACATTCAATACAATTCCACTATAATAACGAACAAAATGCTAAAAAGTAACATCTTTTAAGTGCTGTTGTATACCCGGAACAAATTAGCCTTTAGTCTTTTCTTGAAAGTGGCCAGACAGGTTGTTTCTCTGATGGATGTGGAGAGATGGTTCCACCACTGGGGGGCAGACAGGAGAAAAGTCTCGGATGTCAACATCTGGTCTTTGGTTATTTTAATGCAGAAATATACAGACTGTTGAAATACCCCGGGTCCAACTAATTTATCTATTCCGAAACACATTAATCAGGCACATGTTATAACTGACAAATGTATGCAAATGACAATTGATTGCTGATTGTTATGTGAGCAGTTAATTAGAAACTTGCACCGTTTACATTTTTGTATTCAGATCCTAAAATCTGTTCCCCCGTCTTCGCTCCACCGCAGTGACAAATCTGGACCAACATTATTGCTATTTCCCCCACTCAAAGTGTTTCCAGCTGTTGGCACTCTGAATTAAACAAATGGCTTCATCATATCCACAGCTGGAGTTCAAACAGCTTAGGGAAAAGGTGGTATAGCTACCTAATGTCAGTCAATTTCTACTGACTGGACAAATTGAGGAGGCTGAAACATTCAAGTGTCTCTTGAATTTGGAGCCTACCTCTTTCCTAAGAGGTTGATGAACTATGTTTTCTAAACCTCCATCAGAGGAGTGGGCTCAAGTGGGTTTTTCAGGGGCCATTGTGTCAAATAGTTTTCATGGAACGCACCCAACTTTTGGAGAGGTCTGCAAAGTTGCATTTTGCTTGATGTACTTGTTAAGTGTTGCACAGCCTTAAGGGTGGGGTGACGTTGCCTGCAATTGGTTAACAATGTCATGTGATATAACATAATGTATCGCAAAGTTTTGTATCTTATCTTATCATAATGTATCATAGCATATGGTATCATATCTTATCGTATTGCACTATATGGTATTGTGTCATGTTATTTGACCCTGCTGTGAGTTCAGGCCAAGATGTTATCCTGGAATAGCATAAAAGCATCACTGTAAGTGGAGGAAGAGGGAAACATTTTGAAACTCTTCCCCTTCTCCACTCTTTGAAATGTTTTGCCATGAGAGGGATGAAGCGAGGCCTCGTGGGATGTGTGAGGAAGAAACCCTCCTGCTTATCTTTCACACATTCTTCTATTCCTCTTGCTTGTTTGGTTTACTTATGAGGAGGCATTGTTACGGTCTGTATTGTAGCTCAGCTTGTAACAATAGACTCCTTTACTATTCAAGTGCTCCTCTTGTCTTTTGATGCTCTCTGCAGCTTTGTATGTATGTCTCTCCTCACCCTTCTTAGTGACATTTGGAGGATGCTCTTCAGGGCAAGTTTGCATCTCGAAGTACAGAGACACTGGATCTGATAGGTCTTTGAAGTTCACACTTTGAGATGATAAAAAATATTTATAGACTTATTTGACAGCCAAAGCAAATACTGTTTCTCCCTTTTTTATTTGTATGTATCTCAAGCCATTTCTTTGTTCTTCCTCGCTGTTGTTTGGAAGATGATGATGCCTTGGTGGATGGGCAGCGCAAATTAATCCTATTTTCTCAGTGTAAACAAAGACACTAGATAGGCCTAGTCATGACACAGAAACAAACTGGATGAAAGAAAACCTTACCATGTTTTTATGTTTTAAATTCCTGAGAGCGCTTCATGGCTCACTTCCCAGACTTTGACTATTTATTTAGTTAAATAAAAAAGGTAAAAGACGGGAGAAGATAAATGTTCAGTGATATCTGTGGGGAAATCAGGTTATAAATACAGGCAACAGATGCATTGCATCCCATTAAGCATCAGATTATGAATGTGGTGTGTATTTATTAAAAGCTGAACAAAAAGATTTTAAGAAAGACTTTTGAAATGCAGAAAGAAAGTACAGTTCTGAATTTAAAAAGTATTCTGAGCTTAGAAAGAAAGTTACCAACTCTACTACATTCAATAAAGCAGTGTAATGGGGATTGTTTAAAGCAATAGTTTGACAATTTGGTCCAAATGCTGATTTATCTTCATACAGAAAATTTAAAGAAAAGATTGATACTAAACTTAAGTGTGTGCACGGTAAATATAAGGCTTCAGCCAGTAGCTGGTTAGCTTAGCTTAGCGCAACGATAAGGGAGAAACGCTAAACGGGTCTGTCCAATGGTGACTCAATCTGTCTGCAAATCTAAAAAGGTACATGTAACGTGTACATTATTGAGCTTTAGAGATACTTATAGGCACCTTTAAACAGAGGCAGGCTAGCAAGTTTCGTCTCTTTCCAGATTTTACGCTAAGCTAACAGACTGCTGGCTGTAGCATTTGAGTTAGCATGTACACAAGAGTGTCATCAATCTTCTCATGTAACTTTCAGCAAGAAAGCCAATAAGTGTATTTCCCAAAATGTCAAACTGTTCCTTTAAGGTCTTTTCTTAAAAAAAAGGAGTTCAACCTATCACATCCTCTGACCTGTCAATAGTAAACCATTTATTGCTGTGAGAGTATATTACATGTATAGACTTACTTTAAGTGTTTATTATTTTTCATCCTTAGAGTCACCTTTATTGGAATAGAGTGATATCTGGGTTTCTAAAGGCGCTGAAGTTAATGTCCTCATCATGTTTGCCTCCGCCCTCTGCCTCTAGAAGAGCAGTGAGCAGCAGAGGGAAGTTGATTAAAAACCTATAAAGCTACAGAGGGAGAGTCAGACAGAGAAAGACAGAGGCTGATTATTTAAGACAGAGGAAGAGAGACAGAAAGAGATGTATGATTACACTGGAATCATCTCCTTGTGGCCAGGCATCCTCTGGAGTATTGCTTTTGATAGCTGACTTCATTGAGTGTGAGTTTACTAGCAGAGACACTGTTGGCTGATAATGAGTAATGCGGTCAATATTCTCCTGACAGATAAGACCCGTTAGGATTGGACATATAGCAGCGCAGCGCTTGCTTCAAATGAAGAACCTGGCCCAGGGGATCGGTTGGTCATCTGTTGCACGGCTCCCAGAGTTTGTTTCCAAAGCTAATAAATCAGGACAGATTGAAGTTCCAGCCTGCAGGGAAATGCCATTTAATTTACAGTTAATGAAAACTAAGCTACGCCTCTTCAATGTTCTCTCCTTTTCACCTGGAGCTATAGTGACTGTATTTATTACGAAAACAAGTAATTGATTTTCAGCCCAATGAAAGGCAAACATGTTTGCTTTGGATACAGCTATAAATGCAGGTATGCAGTAACAGATTAAATACAATATTGTTTGATTTAAAGTGTGCCTTAAATAAAAATTCTTAATACAAAAAAATATATATTTGTCCATGCTATAATTTTCTTAAAACTTTTATTGCACATAAAATTCACCTAATTTACGTTTGGCCTTAAATATGAGGCGATCATCTCTGTGGACAAAAGCAACCATCAGCAGAAAGGCAAACTGAAAAACTCAAGGATCCTCGCCTGTGACTTCCATGGTTGGTTCAATTTGTTTCAAATTTAGCTCAAGATCAATTCGACAAGTCTATTTGTCCTTCCCACCCTTTGAGCTGTCTGCTATCATTCTGCATCCTGCATTAAGCCCACCCCACTGTGTGTTTGTACATGAGTCTACGATCCGTGCAGCAGTTGGAAGGCTAGGAAAATTACACTTTCTTGTTTACTGTCTATAGCCAGGCCACATTTCTCACCAAGAGTAGCAGACACCACAAACAGGTGCAAGTAACATTATCACGTAAACATGATGACTGCATCCGCAACAATCTGCATACAAAACTGTAAACTTGTCTCTCAACATCCTCCATAATGAGACTAAGTCCCACCTCCCTTAGTTACTGTTGCTACACCCGTGAAGCTTTCCATTCTAGCATAGTTTACAATGATAACAGTGACAGATGACCAGCAACAATTCATAGGAGTTTTATAAACTTTGAGTCCTTGATTTCAGACAGAGGTAGAGAAAAACAGCCTTCTCATTTTTAGCAGGAGATTTTGCTGAAATCCAGATCCAGCTGAAATGACAAATGCTGCTAGTAGATTGTATCAGCTGTAGCAAGCTGGCTAATTAAGCTAACATTAGTTTTATGAGTTGGTTGAAAATAACTAACTTATTAATGTTTGCATCTGATTCTTTTAAAACCAAAAAAAGGTATTAAATATACACTTGATGGCTATATACATGATATTGCGCCAAATCCCTGAGAATAAAGCTGCATGTCCTCACCAGTTTATACATGTAGAAGTGAGATACAGCATTGTTCCTTTATTGCGGTGTACCTTGAAGATAGTTAGGCCTATAAGATACAGAGTGGGGAAATGTTACTGTATGAGTATGAAATGCTCCTTAGAAGTACTACTAACTCAGTTACTACTGTAGGTAGTTAGCCAGACATGCTAAGCATCACAGCTTACATTAGAATTGAAAAACAGTTCTTATGTATTTGCTCTTGTATTTTTAGTATTGTAAATGGTAAAACATACACCACCCTTCCAACACACAGCTTTAACATGTGAAGAAACCGAAAGATTACTTAAATGAAGCAAAGTCATGAATACTTCCTCATTCTGTGGCATCTTGTGACTGCAGTCTAGTTTGAAACATGAGCCAAAACAGTCACTGAATCCAACATGTTTTCCAGCAAACATTTTCTGTGTGTGTAGCAAGCAGGGGGCTACAACTGCATTTCATTGTACAATCCGATATTGTATAATGACAATAAAGCTGAGTTTTGCTGAGTTTTGCCCTATTTTAATCCCAATGTGTGGTGCGCAGTACAGGAAGTTGATGGAACTCTTCACTGATGCTGATGCAGCAAACCCTGAAGCCCCAGCGTCTTTGTCAGCTACATACACCATCTTTTCTTTCCCTTATCCTCCCTCTTTGCACCCATTACAATACCTCAATGAATTCATATTACCTTGATCTCTGTAAAGACGAGAACGTCTTGTGCTCAGCAGGTGTCCTACCCAACAGGAATCCTGACTTTTATCTTTTAATATTTTGAGTTGTCAGCCCGCACCCTTTCAGCACTTGCATATTCTGCCCAAACCTGCTCCAAGTGAGATCTCCGTCCCTAAGCACATTTTTAATACATCAAAAGCACCAGAGGCTCTCCTGAGGGTGATATTATATCCATATCTAACTGTACTACATTAAAAAAATGTAAGCCCTTTTTCCTACTTAGTGATTTTAAGAAACAATATGGTCCAATCCTCCAGATACAATCTAAGAGTTCTGCTTTTGGAGCAGGCAGATGAACAAATGCACTCAGACAGAGGGATTTGGGACTCCTCTGCCTTCGTGTGAATTATTACAGACCTGATTGGAAGTGACACAGCTATAATTCAGAATGGTGAAAGGGACCAGTCTTTGCTCCACCATACACTCTCTCTCTCTCTCTCTCTCTCTCTCTCTCTCTCTCTCTCTCTCTCTCTCAGACACACACATACACACACACACATACAGAGACCATATGGGTACTTGCAAGGTACAGCTAATATTCTTACATTTTCATCAGTATGTCTTAATGTTTATTGGAGCTGCAAAACTATGTCATCTGTAATTTGACAACCTGCTGGCATTATGACAGGGCATGAAAATAAGAACTGACATACAGTTAGTTAAGCATTAAAAAAGCAAAAGCACAAGATAATGTTTCCATAGATTGCTTGGACATGGTTCAGTGCTGCAAATACACCTGAGTTAGATGAGAAAAGGCGAGACATACAGTGGAGGAGTGTGTGTTCTACTATTTTAGCTCCACCTGTACTTTTACCTTTGTTTGTTGGTCCTATAAAATCAAGAGTCTATTACACAATACATAACATACTCTAATATATGTGCTGTGGTGCAAAAATCCTATATGAGTCAAAATGGCTTAACCTCAGAGGTGAATTTTACATGATTTAGTAGATACACCTATTAATAAATAACGATTTTAGATTAAATGAGAATGTAATTAAAAAGGAAAGAATTACATGCCCAGGCATTGATTATCCTTTTTTTCCGTTTTTCTCAATACCTGCTGGCCTTTTTGATGGGATCAATGCAGTAAATGTATTATGCAAGTATTTGGGCATATGTCAGTTTATTTCCAATATTAGCAATGCAGAAAATGTGTTGAATGCAGAAAATGTTCCTCTAATCTTCTTGGAACAATTAGTTAATGAAATGGACCGGTTATCGCTTAAATGTGGATTATGCTGCAAGGAATCTCAAATGATAATTTCTTTGTGAGTATAATAATCCATAACCTTGTACGAGTGCAAACCATAGTAAAAAAAGCCTCCATACACACAGCCTCACACACATCACTTTAGGAATAAAGCTCACACAAGGGCAGTTGTGTGGAATTCTAAGCTTGTAGGTGTAATGTATTTCCCCCAGCACACAACTCAGATCTTCTTAGTTTGGTAAATTTCTTTAATTATTACAATCTCGAAGCGGTCTGACTGAAGCTTGAGACGTGGCAAGACTTAAACATTCAACCTAATACACTCAGTAAAGGACTTTAATTGACACAAGGGACAATGTGATTAATTCGACTAAAGTTGGCGCTACAGAGTATTTTGTTTCATCTAATGTTGCCGCACAATTTGAGTACAATCATTGTTAAAGTATGTAATTTTACTGCATTCTGGTGAAACAGGCTGATCTCAGAACAACACACATCGCTATCAACTACCTGAAAACATCTGTCCTTCTTGTTACAGGCCTTGATCTTTGTTCTAAACATTCTCCAAGAACAATTGAGTCCTTTTTGAAGGTGAATGCTTAAAGAGCAAAAGAACAAAGCTGGGTCATTTGAAGACATATCAGCAGGCACCTCAGTGAAATAATGTGTGTGCTTAACATCTACAACAGTAAGAGGTTCAGCAAGAACAGTTCAGGAAAATTAGAATCTTACCTGACATGTCCTCGAATCTGGATTATTCTGGTTTATTTCACGCTTTCTACTTTCCATTATAAGGAGACAAGGGAAGTAATATTAACAAGTGTTAAGATGTATTGACACTGGCATTTAAAAATCTGCTGTCATGAAAGCAAAAGCTCCCATTTAAAGTGTTTGCTGGGAACTACTAATGCAGACAGCCGGTTATTACCCAAACTCTAATTTCCCGTCCTTGTACCTCATAGTTATTCCCTGTACTGTACGTCTTGCTGAAACAAAATCTAGCAATTAGCTCTTATCTTTTCATTCTGCAGACAATAGCTCTAGCTAAAATGAGTTCATGGTTCATGGTCGCAGCGCTTTTAATCACAACCTCGGACATTAGCCATTAAGGGAACCAACAGCTGTGCTTACACCTACCCAGCTCACAATAGATCCCACATGGTCATTATGGGAGGTTCATTTGGCAAGGTTAAGGTTACTAATAAGGCTGTCTAATTAACATGGGGAATCAAAAGAGGGCATTTGCAGTGGATATGGAGGATAGTTTTTTCATCCTTTTGACAAGCAGGGTTATCTATCCTTCAGGCCTCACCCAGGAGGACACAGTAACACCAAGCCCTATAGGAAGCATATGTCATAATATGGGCATGCCTGTACTTGTGCCTTTTTAACAGTATCTAACAATGAAAATGAATGCTCAGCCAAGAATTAAGGCCTCATTAAAATCTAAAATTCAGTTAAAACATTAAAGCAATTGTTTGACTTTTTATTCTCTTTGTTGCCAGGAGTTAGATGAGAACACCAATGCCATTCGTATGTCTGTAGGGTGTATTTTATATTTAGCTATATCCAGGAAATGGTTAGCTTAGTTTAGCATAAAGACTGGAAACAGGGAAACAGCTGGCCTGGCTCTGTCCAAAATATACATATCAGCACCTTAAAAGCTCATTAATTAGCATGTTAAGTCTTCATTGTTTAATCTGTACAAAAACTGAAGTGTATAAATTTGTGGTTTTATGGGGGGTTAAGTGTGGGACTATTTCTTAACTGCGAGCAGTGACCTCAGAGTCTAAGCTTGTTTCCTAGCAACCTCTCTCTTCAAGTCTCTTACTTTTTTGTATAAAATTAACAAATGAGACATAACATGTGAATTAATAAAAGAGCTAGTAGCTGGGTTTTCTTACCTGGCTAGCAGTTTCCTCCTTTTTCCAGTCTCTATGCTAAGCTAAGCTAATAGGCTGCTGACTGTATCTTCTCCTGAACAGACAAATTAAGTTAAAGATAAATCTTACTCCAACTTTAGCTCTAGCAGATACGTGTATTTACTAAAATGATTGAACATACTGTATATGTGTATGTGTAAGAGTGAAAACATAGTAATGTATTAGAAATGAAAAGTATAGCAACCAAGTAAATAGAAGAGTAATATTGGCGTTTTGGAGCTTTTTCTTTTTCTTTCACCAAATTCTTTCTTCTTTCTTTTTAAACACAGGCCATTGTTGTCCTCTTTCCCAAGAGCTCTGTGGGTAAGAATTGAGATGGATGGATGGAGTGATGAACAGGTGGATAATAGATTTATCCTTCTGCCCTCTTATCTTTAGATCCAACTTTATTTAACTTGCCTGTTCTGCTCTCTGACCCGCAGTCTGGTAGTTGTATTGAGGGATCACGTCTCAGGCTCTCACCAACTTGTGTTGTATCCAAATTTACCAGGTGGTAGAACTGTACAAGACCACAAAACAAATATACACAAAGGATTTCAACGCCGCAAACATGGATTATCCATCCAGTCCATTATTTACCTGACCTTTAGCCCTGATTATCATCTGTCGACAAGTGGTCTGGTGCACTAGCAGCAACTGGGATCAGAGTTGTAATAACTGCTCTTGTTAATACACTGGCAATCCCTCATGTCTCTCTCTCTCTCTCTCTCTCTCTCTCTCTCTCTCTCTCTCTCTCTCTCTCACACACACACACACACTTACTTTATCTGTCTCCCGATTCATCAGCAAAAAGCATCACAGAACTATTGATTCAGTGCAAACAAAGAGTGAAACAATTGACACAGGAAGAATAAGTCAAAGGTTGTAACACATTGATTTACTTGTCAGTGCGGGTCTCTGATCAGTAGCTGTAGCGCGCGTGTGTGTGTTTGTGTGTTTGTTTACTTGAAAGATGAAAAGGGAGGTGCCGGACGCAACAACAACAGCAAACCTACAGTAAATTACTTTAGAATAAATGTGAGTGGAAATTGATCGGAGCAAGATCAGGCAGTATGTAAAGCATACTTTCTTATTTCTAATGGTTTCTTCCTCAGGTTTGTATTAATAAAACCCTCCCTGCCATGCCTCCGAGGTCTGAGCATGCTTACAGGCACAATATTATGCATAACTAAGCATACAAATTGCACATTACTCATGGAAAATTCACAAAAAGCTTGTCGTCTCCTCAAGTGATATGAACAATTGAGAGCATAATCAAACATACCTTGAGAGAAATATATTCATATGAACCTAATTTTTAAGTAAACTATAGTCACAGTGTCCCTGTGTGACTGCCCTGGTTTAAACACAGCAAAACTTCTGTGTTTTTTCATTGTAAAATCGTGAGAAAATATGCATCTGCTTCTGCTCACAAAACCCTGGATGCACTGTGTTCTGTTTTCACCGCCTAATGTGACATGATGCTGAATCTCATTATGCAGCGCCAGTTGGTAATGACCAAAATATGGATATTATTTGTAATGATTGAAACTTGAGGGTTTCTTTAGGAATTGGGAATCTCAGACCATGAGCAATCCATTGAAGTTCAACAGGTACAACTGCCGTTAAAACATAAATAAAAATGTAAATGAAAGGACATGTTCCTCAATCATTAGGTCTGCCCTACACAGATTTATGTGGATATGAATAATTATGCATGTTTGTTATTTGGACATGAAACACTGTATTTAGGCTTAGCTGCTGTATTAGCAAAAGGGTTGTTAATACATAATGACGGCATAGAAAATGTTTTACTGTAGCTGAATAAATTTACTGGGACTACAAAAAACAAAATGTAGGTGGTGTTTATGAGACAGGTGAATAGTCCTCCTGGTGGCTTGGTGAGCTGGTGCACATCATGTGAACTCAGGTCATAATAAGCTTTGTATCTAACGCCGTATCTCTAGCTCTCTGTGAAATCCTGGCATTTGATGCAAATATGTAAAATTATTCTAGTTAGAGTTAGAGGTAGAGTTATTTGCATTTAATAATCCTAAAAATAACAGATACATTCTGGCACAGAATAGCTCCTAACCAGGGATCATAGGTGCTCCCATCTCTTCTTTTTGGTTTTCCTTTGTTTCCTTCCTCTCATGTTTAATCTGTCATTAAACAATTTGTTTCCTCAAATGTATGTGGTTTATGCATTACTGGCTGCAATGTTGAATTATGTTATTACCAAGAAATCTGCACTAGACACCCTAAGCCATGCAGTAACACTGATTTTGTGTCCAAACCAAAGTGTGCTTACCTGAAATTAGCCTTTTTTTGCAGGCAAACAAAACCATGGAAACTGTCTTAATAAGCAAACCACTGCCACCTAGTGGACAAACGGTCTACATGCCTGGACATGCAGCAGGTACTATATGTGTTTGAAACGAAGACACTTACTGGAGCCATGCCATTGATGAGATTCTGAAATACATGTGGGGAGGATTTCTGGTAAAGTCTTAGAGGCAGCTTACTTTGGAGTGAGGAGGTGTATCGATGTCCCCTGATTTCCAGTTTTTCAGTCAGAAATGACTTTGCGTTATCACTTCTCTTCTTACTCACTTTACCCTCACAAAGGTCACTTTTCAGAGTTCTTCTGAGTTCATATGCCACTGCTCCTATCAGAGGCTAATTGACAGTAAGTTGCAAGGCTAAAGAATCCCACTGGTCTGTTTTGTTTACTGAGAAAATTTGGCATCCTTGAGGTGCCTCTCTGCTCTATCGCTCTGTCTTTCGGAACCAACTGCAGTATACTAATCCTTGAAGACTTCCGCTCCCACCTGCCAACCCTCATTATTTTCATGCTATTTTTGAGATAAACAATGTAGAGTAGCTCTGTGCCAGCGAGATTTCCTCCTATTATACAGTAATGAAGATGGAGATGGCAAACAGACCCACAGGCAAAGACAGAGACTAAGATTTCATCAAATATTTACTTACGTTAAGGTCAGTTACCTACCTTTTTAAAGTTTAAAATGTTGTTAATTGCCTGTCCAATGTACATGTTCATTCAAGAGAGAAATTGTCTAATTAAAAAGACAGGAACTTGTGAAGATACCCATTTATATTTGACTAACTCAGACTGCTGGACCGTGGATTGTCACCCATTTCTTACACTAGTATCACATTAGGAAGGGATCCCCTCACTTGCCGTCTGCACCAATGTACATACATGGGCATGTGCTTGGGAAACTATCAATTAAATCCAACGAGGATACTTTTGATGCTATCAAAAGTTAGAGAAAATAGTCTTTATCTGATTGTTTTCCCATTCTAATCACATAAAATCCTCATTAGTTTGTGCTCAGAATTCATAAAATAAAAAACGTAAAATTTGACTGTAACTAGAGCGGACATTGCTGATGTGTAAGTGAAAATGCCACTGAAGTAAAACTGATAAATTACCAATTGAGTTCAGTACAGGCTGAACTTAACTTCTAACAATACATAAGAATGGCTGTTCTGAATTTGCACATGCTCTACAACTCTCACCTTAAACAATTTAGTCACCTGGAAAAATGAATCTTTTTGATCGACCCTTATGGGCCAACATGAGGATTACTCATAGTCACTTGGGTTTTGCACATATTTCTTTTGCTGGTATCACCTGATCAAAACAATGGTTTCAATTCAGATTTTTAAGACAGTAAAGTCTGCATCACAAATCCACCCCCCCTCCTTCTGTCTACACCTCTAGCCCTCCCCCAGACTCTTGGATGTTCTTGGTCTTATCTCAAACACCTCTATCCCCGTGCATACAATTATCACCTTCCCCCTCTCTCTGTACTCCATCCCACCCACCTCTCTTGACCATTATCTGCATTAGCATAAGCACAATAGCTAAATGGAGAAAAGGCAGTGAGCAAAAACCACAGAACCAGTCTCAAAGCTCATTTCTATTCTTTAGCCAGTGGCTTGGTTTGACCTGCTTGTGTGCACATTTGGATGTGGTCACACTAGAGTGATTTTGTTCCTTCTTTATCTTTTGTACAGCACACTGGTTGTCAACATAATTTAATGTAGCAAGGACTGACTGATGTCTTCTGGGTCATAACGTACTGCAGACCTCCGCCGCTAATGTGAGATGGGTTAAGCTTTCCAATTTATCCCACCAGAGAATCAAATTAAGATGCAGCTGATGGGGCATAAGATTAGAAGTGCTTAGAAGGGGGTTATTGGTATCACTTCAGCCAGAACAAGAGCTCGCTGACTTGGAAGGAAGACCAATTGATTCAGGAAAATTACAGAGACATTTTTCAGTTGCCTGACTTATTGCAATGACTGCTTTTAGATAGCGTGGAGCATAAAACAACTGGTGGCTTTAATAATTTGTCAGGCATAGCATGTGTTAATGAGCAGGCATGATGAAGCACCACTTCCTAAAGGTCATAGGCAAGACCTAGCATCAGAAATGCAGAGTTAAATACCCCGCTATATGAGAACTTTTCAAGCAAGAATGAAGCAATGTGTTGAAGCTGGTCAATAGTTTATTGATTTACAGCCTAACAGCACAGATTTCCTGACTTACTGACTATAATACAGGCTGCCAGTACCAATCTCAGACATGTAATGAATAAGAAAAATAAATACACTAAGTACAAACATAAACTGAACTCTATCATTCAGGGTTGTAACAGTGGAAGTTCTGCAAAACATGTATCTGTACGGAACTGGAACTTCATTTACTGAAAAGTTGCAGACAAACATAGCTTATAAAAGGCAAATATTCCCCAATATTACAAGGAAATCGGTAGTTTTGAGTTGAATGAATGTTGGTTCATACAAAAAATAAAACATTTGCATTTATATTCAATTTTCAAGTAAAGAAACCATGTAAACATTTTTTTAAATAGAATTGTTGGAAAATTCAAACTTGACCAAAAGGTGCAGTATGGTTAGGACAATACATTCAACAGTTTATTTGGAACTATTTTAGTGCAACGTGTGACAAAACACAGTTTATATAATGTTCATTACTAGAGGAAAGTGAGGCATTTTAAGAATATGACATTAAACCACCTAAAACCTCGGTGCAAAGTGAATCCCTGAGGTGTGTACAATCAATGATCAAAATGAGAAATATGAAAAAAGGACTGGAATCCTGTTTTTACAGAGGATGTCTGAACAAGAAGGTGTAAACCCATCTCTGAAAACAAAACAAATGGCAACTCTTTACATTCAAAGAATAAAAAAACAACAACAACCCATTAAAACACCAGGAATCTCCCAGATCAATATTACATATTACAACAAAAAGCATACATTTAAGCAAACAATCTTACTACAATCAAAACTGAAAAAATAAAAGGACCCCAAGAACAACACTTAGCAAGGATTAAAAGGGAATGGAGGAGCAACGGCTTCAAACAGAATGCAACTAAACAACAGCTTTGAACTGCCTGTTGCCTGGAGGGCAACATGGAGGGTTTAAACAGACCCACAACTCAGTGTCTTTTCAAACACGTGCAAATGTCCGGGAGGGAGGAATGCGCTGTGATGGTGGGGTAAAGGAAGGACACAATGCATTTAGATGCTAAGCCAGTGTACTTAACAGTCTTTTAGAACATGAAAACATCAAGTCAACACTGTGTAGGTAGTATGTTTACAACAAAATGCAGCAGCTGAAGGTGAATGTGAAGTTTCTGGGGCAGAGAAGTTCTTCAACACAGCTCTCATGTTGCTCATGAAAGCCCATTTTAATGGGTTAAAGGCTATGTACAATTTATCCATGAACCAGTGACACCCCATGATGCAAAGCTCGCTTCCACATGTAGTACGTTGAGCGTGGAGTGAAGGGGAAGTACGACCTGAATTCTTTAAATGTGGGGAAGGATTTCTCCTCGAAGCGTTGCTGCAGGAACAGCTTGGCCTTGGCCTTGAAGTTGGCCAGAGCCACAACATCCATTGCAAACATCTGCCCATCTATGGGTGCCTTGTCGTGAAGAGTGTGCTTTGAATGTGGGGCATCAAAGGAGGGCACGGAGGAACTTTCTAGATATCTAGGACTCTCAACAAATGGAAGCACATGCGGACTATCCATCCTCTCCATAATCTTATTTTCTGTAGCAGTGGTTTCCAGACTCTCAGGAAGGTTGATCACTGCACTCTGTGTGACCACCTTCTTCTTGTTGTTGTTCTGACCACTACGCCACAGCCAGTAGAAACAAGGGGACATGGATGGGAACTTGAGCTTGAACTTTGTCAGGGACCATTTGGACTTCTGGACATGCAGCTTTGCAGCATCTCTGAGCTGTTTTTTACTCATGTACGCCAGCCTGAAACTTTTGTGTTTTCGTCCACAGATCCTCGTTCTGGCCACGACAGGCTGGTTGGCGTTAAGCAGGACTGACGACAGACTTTTTGGACTTTGGCTCTTGTCTGCATCTGAGCTGTCCTCACTGCTGGCAAGACTGCCTTTGTAACCTCTGTTGAACAGCATGGCTTCTCTTCTCCAGTTGTAGTAGGTTGATCTGGAGATCCCTGGGAAATTTCTTTTGAAGATCCTGAAGGGAAGGGAGGCGTTCATGGCAATGCAGTCTTGCAGACAGCGCTTGGCTTCCTGCATATGAGCGACATTCTGGGCCCGCTCCAGGTCCAGCTTGCCAAGGCTGAGGCCAAACATACTTGCCACACTGTCGTGGTGGTCTGGCTCGTCCTGCTTTGCTTCCGGTGAAGACCAGGCCTCCTGTTCCGTGCTCTCTCCAGGACTAATTTCTCCAGTCGATGATGAGGTGGAGAAGGTTCCTCCAGATTTCAGGAGCTCATGCTTCCAGTTGTAGTAAGACGATCTTGAGATCTCTGGGAAGAACTCTTTAAACTGGTGCAGAGGGATGAGCTTGCCCTCCAAGTAGCAGGCCTGCAGGAAATACTTAGCCTCATACCTGGCTGCTGACTTTTTACAGTGCTCCTGTGTCTGCCTCTTCCAGCGGTAGAAGGTCCTCTTAGTGATGTTGTACTTGTCCTTCAAATTCGGGTAAGAAAGCTGCGATTCCTGGTTCATCTGGTCCTCGCTCTTGATTGGGGACTCCCTCTGCTTGCTATTGGGGCTTCCAAACGTGAGGTCACTTGTCTGGACTAGTGCCACGAAATGATTCGGCCTGAACAAAGACTCAGCCTGCAGCTCGCCAGACCACATGATGTGGAGGGTTAGTGTCTCAGAGTCTTTAGGGCAGGTTCGGGGACGTATGACGCGGTTGAAATAGGGTCGGATCTTGAGGTTGAACATGGGGTAGATGGAGTATATGTTAATCTGCAGGACTGATGACAGGGCATACACATGCCACATGTTGGCATAGGAGCCAGGGAAGCAGGACGCTTTGACATCCGCATCAAAGATGGCCTCCAAGACTGTTACAGGCAGATTGAGCATGTCCTCAGACTCTTCAGCACAGAGGCTGAAGCGAACAGCCTGAAGCATCATTTTTGAATCAATCATGCCAGACAGGTAGTATCTCTTCCACAGCACCATTTCCACTACTGTCCGTACCTGTAGGGGACAATTTCAATGCAATTAATATTACAATCATTAAGTGCACATATAAACAGTTTGAAAAAAAAGTCTGTATTGATGTGCAATAGTATACATTTAGACGAAGACTATAAACCACCACTGCTCACCTGTAGCTCCAAGCTAAGTCCAGTGTTGCCCACTAATAGCATGCTAATTGCGTCAAACAGTACGTTGCCTTCTCCCTTGCAGTTTAGAGGCAGGAGGCCCATGGGTGCATCGGCTGGATACAGGCCATGAGCTGCGTCATCCACGCCTGCCCACTCAGGGAAATCCTGACAGGGGGTCCTGGGGAGCTGGAAGGGAGCGAGGACCTGGTCCACCTCCAGGGCCACTCTGGTCAAAGCGTCCAGGCCAGAACTCTCTGTGGCCTCCTGGAGCTCCCCCAGAACAGACAGTACGACCTCCTTCCTCTGAATCATGCCTGGGAGGAGGAAGAGATTGTGAACAAAGGTTAAAAGATGAGCAGAGGGATAGCTTTATTTAGATTATTATTAAAAACTGATGATTATGGTAACTCTAGTGGTATAAAACTCTCCAAACAATAGGGAATAGGCTTAGGGAAATGTATTCATGCCTTTGTTACCACTAGACTAGATTATGTAGATTGCTGTGGTCCAGCAACAGCTGCAACTTAATCAAAAAGCTGCTGGTTAAGTTTGGACACAAAAACGAACACATCTCATAGGCTAATTTATGGCACCAAAATAATTCCTGCAAAACTGAGAACTAATTGGATCTATTCTGCTTTCATTTTTAAATGAATGTTCTCGGTTTCATCTCGTTGATGCAGTTTAACCTTGTTCTGTTTTTTTCTTTACAAATGCAACACCATGGCTGTGCTTAAGGTTAAGCCTTTTACAAATTACAAGTAAGCAAACGTCCGTAAAATTCGATGTGTGTTTTTTATGATCAGCAGATTATAAAAATGCCAAAGTCGTTACCTACAATAGTAAAATGATTATTTTGTGCCGCACCATGATTTCGTGCTCTCGGTGATTAATTCGCCTGCAAAGTTTAAACCAGTCCAAGTGACGTTTAAATAAGTCAGCCTGTCCACTTAAACTGAACATAAAACGCGTATCTTGATTTTAAACTGAAAGCAAATGACTCCTCATTGATCGCAACGCAAAACGTTATTGGAAACAATTATTTTCCTACCTGAAACGTCCACCGACTTAAAAAAAAAAGGAGACTCAAAAGAAGTCACTTGTTTGTAGCGAGGGATTCTCAGCTGATAGTGTTGATCTCTCTCTCCCTCTCTCTCTCTCTCTCTGGGGGTTTAGTCCATTGTGTGCGTGCAGCTCCAGAGTGTCCTGTCCTCCGGTGAGCAGTGGAGATTTTGGGAGTGATAAGCAGCACCTCCCCTCAGGAAATTGTTAATCGTCGATTCGCTTTTTTTTTTTGTCTCTGCGCCGAGAAACACCTACCCCCCTCCTCCTCTTCCTCCTCCTCCTCAAATAGACTACAGCCAGGGTCAATTTCAATGTGAAGTGTTAACAAAAGCCACTGTGTCATGAGGCCATAAGAACACAGAGGCAGCCCTGTGGGTTAACAGGTATCGGTGGAGTTTTTTTTCTCGCTTTTCCTTTGTGAAAGCCAACTCCACATGTCAGCAGTTCACTTTCAAGGTTACAAGTCAAGTGCTCTTGGCGTCAAAGAACAATCAGGGTTATTTTTGGCCTCATAAATAAACTATCCTTATTCTTATGTGGTTGCACAAACATATATAATGTGGGGGGTTTAATTGTATTGCTTGTTAAACATGTTTGAATTCTTCCTTAGTGCAAAAATATCGAAAAAACGACGGAACATTTGCAGCAATGGACTTGGTCTTTCTTTCACAATGACTTTGAATTGATTTAGTATTCTCCAGTCTGTACTCCAGAGGCAGTAGTTTGTGGATTAGAGTGGATATGTGCAGACAGGTTGTGGACATGAGCTTTATGAGAGAAGAGGAAGGCTCCTGAACTCCAGGTCTGCCTGTTTCTCCACTGTATCACTTTTAACACCTCCTCCTGCCTTTTGCAGGATTTCAGTAATCAAGGCCTTTTGTTCCACACACGCACAACAATCCCAGCGACTGTCCCCAACCCCCACTGCCTCTACTGTAGACCCCAACCCTATGGCTTTTTATCCACACACCACTGGACAGCAGCATTTGGCCCCCGCTGATCCCTCCGCTCAGAGCACTTGGCAGACAAGCTGGTGCCTGAGTTTGCTGGGGTTCGAGGCCTAAAGCTTATCAGCTATTTGGACATTGTGTGAGTATGTGTGGCATCCTGTGTGTGTGTGTGTGTGTGTGGAGGGGGGGGGGCAATTTCACCACTTTGATTTGTATTTCTGACATTGCAACCTGAGATAATGCATGTAGACACCCACTTGTTAAAAGGTTTGGTAAAACGTGTGTGTGAATAAAAAGTTCCCCCTCTTGCCGTGTTTTAGAAGTCTGTTGAAATTCTTGAAGTAGCAAGTTTACTGTTACCTTAAGCTTACTGCAAATTTTGAAATGATGATGATGACATGTTTCTTTATGGAAAATGTCAACGGAAGTGTCTGAAAATTGCATCAAAGTAGCGGAGTGTTCGAGACAAGGTCACATTGAAACCATCTGTGCACCGCTTCATTCTAAAAGTCACTTTTTAAATAGGCATTTATTTCAAGTTAGCTCCAGAAGCACAGCTGTTTGTAAAATCTATTATTAATCCAGAGATAACTTTATTACATTGACCTTGTAGAAGTGCCTTATTGTTGAAATATACAGTAGTTTCAGTATTGTAGCATACAAACATACCAAATATGTTAAATTATCCCCAGATCTTCAACTATCAGTGTCAGTTCAGGGACATTTTTTATATAGTTTGATATCTTTTATAACGTTTATAAATCGTACTCATGGCTGTTTCATTAACGTTAATGCCATAAACAAATTTCAAGAAAAAATCTACTTTTGTCCTTTGCATCCTGCTTTGGGAAGATAAAATCAAGAAAATTAACATATTTAGAATCTGGTCAGCATGTCTGCTTCCATTTTATGTGATGTGTAACAAAGACCTCTGACCTATTCTGGTACAGCTTCTTGATTTTATTCATCTCCCCCCTTTCTTGTCAATGTTTGTATCTTCACCAGCTCTCCAACCCCCTCAGACTCTTGGCTGTAGCCAATCACACACCTTAGGTGTGTAGATTAGCTGTGCTGCACTGCACTGTGAACACAGTAGTGGGCTGGCAACAAGCATTTAAAATGCAAATAGGGCAACACTGGGACCGGCTCCGGCAGTCTCTCACCTGCTGTGGCTGTGTGTGTGTGTGTGTGTGTGTGTGAATGTGTGTCTGTCTGTGTGTATGTATGCGTGTGTGCAGGTGTGATTGTGTGTGTACTGGCAGGGGAAAGTACAAAGAGCTGAAGACCGAAGGCAGCTCCAAACAAGGTTTAATTCAGCATCTTTGCACAGGCAAAATAGCAGGTTTTTTTCCAAAATGAGGCGCTGCATTTGGCTGTGCAGCTTGGCCACCTGAAAGTTTTGCACTGAATGCCAAACCCCCATCACCTGCAAAAGCACAATGCCACCAAACAATCTCATTCACAATTACTCTTTGGCTGGTTGAGATTTTACACAACAAGAACTGTGTTCTTTGGGCTATGTGTTTCTGTTTCTTCAAACATGTTTCCTGCCACCACTTCTTACAGACTCCTCCACCCGGTTTAGACACCAATTAATAAAAAGACCTCTAGTTGCAGTCGGTTTATAATACTTTGCTTGCGTAGCTGTAGTCAGCAGCAGTCTAACCAGCTTTTTGAAGGCTTTCTGCAGAAATACACATAAAGGAACATGTTCAGATTTGATTGTGTTCTTGACCTTTGATCTCCCACAGTCAAATGATACACATTCTTTATATTCTTTGACGAAAAAGAAACAAAGGATTTTTTAATGTAACACTATAAGTAATCTTAATCGTTTTTGTTTTATAAAATCACTGCAGACTTAATGGCCAAGTGTGTCATCTTTTGATTTATTATATACTTGAACACAGATTTGCAAAGAAAGCAATAAGAAACACCACAATAAAATGTAATGAGGTAGGTTATTGGAAATCATGGAACATATTTCTGAATTTAAAATGCAAAATGTCTGAGTAGAAGGGTAAAATACCTTGTTGGGTTCCCAATGACTTTAAGTGCTAACTACATTTACAGTACACTATTTAAAAAACATGGCAGTAGCAGAGCTCACAAACGAAGAAAAGATACATCGGCATTTACTTTTTGGACAGCAGACTATTTATATCGGACACAGGCGTATTCAGTGGACTCACACTCATGCACGCACACTCTGTCAGAGCCAGAAGGTAGAATAATGTCAGCGTAGATCACATCATCTGCATTCATCCCCTAAAGGTGCACACAGAAACACACGCTCATTCACTTTTCAAAGTGGTGAAAAGCACAAACGTTTTTGCTCTGTAGGTCTTGAAAGGGAATTGACTTACATTGTTGGTCGTGTAACAAGACTCATCAGGCAGCTGGATTCCTAAAATAAAGATATAAAGGCACAAATTCATATTTTTTTCCACTAGTTGTGTTCACATGCCCTCACAGTCCCTTACATACATACATGTCATTATATATTATATAATGACATGTATGCAAGGCACTGTTAATATTAAGTATCTACACATAACTATCCATTACATTACATAAGAAAGCATGTGACTTGCTACATTTGCCAAATAATTACCATCATGTGGGGAACAGTGAAAACAGAACTTGCAGACGCATCTAACGTAAGTGATTGCCTCAAAGACCACAGAGTACAGTTGTGTAAAGTGACGTGTCGATATGGTCACGTTTGGAAGTGACTGTATACATTCATAGGCAAGTCTCTGCGCACAGGTATATGACAATTTTTCCGATGTAGCAATTTCAACAGACCCTTTCTATAGGGTCAGGAAGTGTAGAAGAGCTTACTCGTTCTTCTTCTGTTCACAACAAACACTGTAACCAGCACTGTCATCACCACACATCCCACTACACCCACAGCGGCACTGATCATGTCCTGGTTGCCACCTGAAAATGCAAAAATACAATCTTTAACATGCAAAATAATGTTTTTGAACTGACCTAAACTGATCTGGAAACTATTTAGTGCCTCTTAGTATTTTGGCATCACTCAATATACAAATTCTGTAGAGCTTTTTACAGTAATCAAGATAAGATTAACCCTGAACGCAACATAGATTTAAAAAAGAATTATCCACAATATTATTAAAATGTAAGCCTTTTTGCTCTCTTGCTAGGATTATTGAAACCATAAACAGGGATGTTTTTTAGATATTAAACACATCTTTCCAAAAATGTCAATTAATAATTAAATTAATAATAATGCTAGCTGGTCACTGAGAACAATACTGTACCTTGATTTTCAGGCTCTGTGATGAATCCTCTTCCCCTCCCTTTAGGAGCTGCAAAGAAAATGGCATTTGTTATTATTAATTCTCTGCATTCAACACCTAGCAGTCTACTGGTTAGGATCAATCATACTGACCTGAGACTCTGACCAGAAACTCCACTGAAGTCTGGACTTGTTCATCCACAGTCGCCTGGCACCTAAACTTCTTGTTTTCAGGGCTTTGAAGGGTGAGATTCAGAATTATGTCACAAGCAGACTGTTGTTTTATCTGATGTTGTGAGTCCTTCTGTATCTCAGCGCCGGCTTCATCCACCCACGTCAGGCTGACCCGCCGTAGCTGTGCATCACAGTGTCCCTTTTCTACGTAGGTGAGGAGAATACATTGCAGTGACACTGTTTTGCCAGGCATGAGGTTTAACTCTGGGGTAGCTGAGGGGGCTGAAAGAAAGACAAAAAGTTTGATTTATTTATTTATGGCAAAGATTTCTCTTTTTATCTCTCCCTATCAGCCTTTTCATGATAAGATGAAATAAAATGTGTATCAACCTACACAGCAATAAGACTTTAATCCTGACAGTACTTACTGAAGTGAGGAGAGAAGACATCTGTCCTTTGTTGGCAGCGATGATGTCCAACATCCTCCACTGTGAGATTTTTGATTTGCAGCATGCATTTTGAGCTCTCATCTTCTGATTTAGATGTCTGGATCTCTCCATTACTGACTATGGCAATGTAATCACTTGTCTTGCTTGTGCTGAGCTGCCATATATGAAAGCAGACTAGAGCGTCTTCACATGGAAGTGTAATATCATAGCCCCGTTCAGCAAATATCAGAACATCTTCCACATATACATCTGCGGAAAGAAGATAAAGAGGGTCAGATCTATTTCTATAGGCTAATATGTTCAAGATAAGATTATAACACTAAGATCAGGGAATACGATTGTGTTATTGTTTCTCTTACCTGTGAAAAAAGAAAACAGCAGCAGCGGCCTCATCACAATGGGAGCAAGTCCAGCCATCCTGTGTGCCAATCTGTTCACTGTGACACTTGAGGTTCATTGTTGTTACCCTTAATGGTATTCAACAGAAATGTCACTTCCTGTGTTTGCCAACATCCTCAACCTGTCGATGTGGAAAACCTTAACAGCTATTGGTCTGGCTGTGTGTCTTAGCACAAGGTTACATCCAGACAAGTTCAATATAAGAAATATAGCTGTTGTAAGTGAGGGTTTGGTTTTGTCACTGGTGAAAATTAATCAAGTGTAAAGATGAATAGGAAATGCTGTCTTTTTTATTCTTGGCATTTTCAGAAACAATATATTACCATAATAATAACAGGGAAAAGTAGAAGAAAACATTAATAAAAGATGAGAAAACATCTAATAAAATCACACTGTCAGTCATAGAGTAGAGTACTGTGCGCCTCACATTGTGGATTTATTAAATGATGCCTAACTGGAAACTTTATTCACCTTCAACAGTGCTGATTTGTATTCTGTTTTTAGGTCGACAGCCACCTGTTTTCACAAGACTAATAAAGACGTTTATTAATAAGGACATGCTGTTTTCTCTCCTGTGGGCAGAGATGACCTTGCATAGTTAAATTGATTGGCATAAATGGATCAAGGAGGGTTTTAGTAAATAGCAGATTCCAACAGCAGATGTGCTCCCTCTTACGGGCCTGTAGTTGTTGCAGTGACCACTGCCCATCAGCAGAGGGCGCTTTCAGCCTTTTCTACTCTATCTTGAAAAGCTGTTAAAAGAAATTCAAATGTTCTGTTTTGTGCTGACAAACTAAGCTGCAATGAGCACCCAGTATCAAACCCAAGAGTTCTCTTAGTCCTTAGTCCCAAGTTTTTGATTTGATTTATTTAACTATTGTCATAAACCACAGGAACAAGTTCTGTGCTCATCAAATCTGTGAAACCCTGTAGTCATCAGTGCAAGTGTAGAGAAGGTTGGACTGAAAAGGAACAGCTGTTGAATTCTTTTTATTTACCCATTTGTACAGATCCTCAGTGGCAAATCTAGATAAATAGGTTATGAATGACTATGTTACAAAAATATAATGTCTCAGTTTTTCAGAAAATAAAATCTCTACAGTGTAACAGCTAACCAAAACTGATCAAATAGAGACTTTGAAAACTGCTCAAACTCAGACATTCAGGAAACCACACAACTTTAGACAAAAAAACTAAAATGATATACACACACATGCTGTATATATTTACATTACCACTTAAAAATATTTTCACATGAATACAGTAACATCCTGTACATATTGCATGTTTCACATGAGCTGGACAAAAAAATAGCTGTCACTAAGTTTCAGACATAAGCTACTTTAAAGTCAGACATAACAGTCAAGTCAGTGTTCAATAGGTGGAATTACTGATTAAACACAAGCAACTTCTACAAAATACACCAGATGTCCTTTTGCACCTTTCCCACTCCCATTTGTTGTCATCACCCACCATCATCAAGCCCCAGTTCACCCTGGGAGATTTTCAACTTTCTCAGCAGCATTGCACAATTAAAAACATGAACATTTAAATTTCAACAAATGGATTCCAAGAAATCACTTTGAGTTTCAGCCCGGCCTGATACATTCAACATAGCGAAGGTTTTAGTGCATCTGTGACGTCCTGCTCTGATAGTCTGGTTACACAAATGACAACGGTAGTTTGATTGGTTGCTAGTTTCAGACAGAATTTGGAAAAGCATTTAGGAGAACAGATTATCAGTTGATTTACTGCTTTGATGGGAACTGACACGTTAGCCTTTTGCAAGGGAGACACTTTGATTATGCTTCACAACAAGAAATTCAACATTCAGGCATAAAATACAGACAGAATCGTCGGATAGTGACCACATGCAGAAAGCAGACAATTCCCACTGATTAACAATACCTGTACAATAATAAGATAATATAGGAACTTAAACAATAAATAAGTAATTAAAGTACCAATCTAGATTAGGTACAGTGTATCAACTATTAGTGCACAAACACATTTGTGAAAGGTAGGTAAATAATACCTTTAGAATCTCACACGGGAACACAAATGTATTTTTCTGCACCTTTTAAGGGGAATTTTAGAGGCTTTCTAGAAGACTCAACACCCACTCCTCACGAGTTGTTTTGACTATAACATATTGCTTGTTTTTAGCAATAGTTGACACTTTGTCATACTGTATGGACATGACTTAAATAAATGAGGGCCTGCCTAAATAATGGGACATTTGTTGGTATTTCAGTTTGAATTTTTTCCAAACCACTGTTGAGAGCCCCTAGCATGAATTCCTGATCACAGACAGATTTAAAATGTATTCAAAGAAATATCTGAAATTGACAAAAATGGGGTACGGTTAAAACAGTGGGATAAGTAGTGCCACATGTAGTGCCACCTCTGGACAGGCCTTTGATACATTAGTAAAGTTACGATGATAAAACTTCACATTTTTGGTAAAACACAACATGCCAAACCAAACGAGACAAAACATAATGACGTCCACAGTCCTGATTTGTTTGTGTTGGGCCCCTAAAGAGCCCTTCAGACCAGTGGGTTCTTGTTGAAAATGGATACTGACAGATGCTGTATGAACTAATAGTGCTTTAGTTATGATCAGCTATAGCAGCAATATGCTTTTTGCTTTGAAAGCAGACACAAGTGATTCATTCTGCACACTTAGCAAATGCTACATTCTAGGGATGCACCGATTGTGGAATTCTGGGACGATGTTGACTAACAATTTGGCCGATAGCCAAATGATAGCCGATGTCACGAGCCAATAGCTCATGAACTTTTGTGGCCACAGCGTTGTAGATTCCCCTCTTACGTCATGCTACAGTGGTGTCCAGCCGGGGGCTTCTTCTCTGAATCAGCAGCTGGGTGAGCTAATAACCAACACAACATTTAGCCAGGGCAAAACTTGCCACACAACACACAACGTCGAAGTGGTCAAGACACTGAACCCTAAGTGGCCAGCACCTTGCATGGCAGCTCAGTTGCCATCGTCTGTAAAGCGTTTTGGGAACCGCTAAGTTTGAAAAGCGCTGTGAGTGAAGCCATCTTATTTGCCGATGGCGGCCAACAAGGCGAGTATCGGCTGGTACCTCGGTGCATCCCTACTACATTCCATCTGTCTTGCTGCTTGGATCTTCAGAGGACAGCTGCTTCTGCCTCCTTACGCAAAATAAAAGTATTCATATTATAAGGCAGGAAACATTTCCAATATACATAAAAAAAAAAAAGAAATGAATCAAAATCAACGATATATACATGTGCAGTTAAACACTGCACGTTTCAAGATATATGTAATGGAGATATCAACTTTCAGTGTCTACACTGTACACACCACCTAGAAACACGGTCAGTTTTGTGGCTCAGAAATGACCGGTGTCATTAGAGATTCTTCTAATCTTATAAGAGGTAACACTATCCTGTTTGTAAATCTGCATCCTCAGAGGCAAACCTGAAACTTCAGTTATAGCAAAAAAAAATTACATTTTTTTCCTTAAGGTTTCCATATTTACATCCAAGTCAGTATTTTCTGACTCAAAATTGGGAATGACTGAGTCAGACAGTAAGATAGGTAGGGTTGGTATGTATATTTTGTCACGCGCTTGTAAAGTGCCCGGGTTGAGGGTGAGACCTCTGTGCTGTCACAGGCTGGAGGGTTGGGCCTGCTGCTGTATCTGCGTGTGGTGGCTTGGCTGAGCCGGCTCACAGTCGTTAGGTCCTTGCTCCACCCCCCGAGCGTACATGAGGATGAGGGTGACGGTGGCGAAGGTGGCTGCGTTCACAGGGAAGGCTCGTAGCAGCGTGGAGGTGAGGCCTCGTGTGAACACCATGTAGCCCTCTCTTCTGACGCTCTGCCGCACGCAGTCAGCGATGCTGCTGTACTGGTTGACTCCTCCCACCCCGTCTGCCTGCAGCCGCGATTTGATCACGTCCACGGGATAGGTGGAAAGCCAGGAGGCGATGCCAGCCATGCCACCGGCAAACAGCAGTTTGGGGATCATGTAGCGGTCATCCGGCTCACAGCCGAGGCTGCGCGTCAGCACGTCATAGGCCAGGAAATATACCCCGAAGCCAGGTGTCTCGCGGATAAGCGTGGTCACCATGCCTCTGTTCACGCCCCGCAGACCCTCCCGATTGTAGATGCGTGCCAAGCAGTCCAGAGAGTTCTTGTACAGCTTCCTAGAGGACTTCTTCTCTCCGGTACCCTGCAATTGCATGCGGGTTTTAGCCAGCTCCATGGGGCAGCAGATGACACACTGGATGGCACCAGCTGCTGCACCAGCAAGGAACTGGTTCATGGGGGTGTCGTGTGCCAGCAGCCGCATGGTGTTTCCCTGAACACCAAACACTATGGCATTGATGAACGTAAGGCCCATCATGGGGGATCCAATGCCTTTATACAAACCAAATACCTGTGGAGAGACAGAGACGTCACATCAGACACACATTACTATACAATGAAACACCAGCACCCATAGGCTGACTTTTCTTTGAAATAAACATTTAGGATCTTATTTTAACTTTAAGTACAACTCTTGCATGTGCAAATCTCCCAAGACAAGGGGAAGCTGTGTTCCCATCCTAATAACAAACTGCATTTTATTTTTGTGCCCTGTATACAGTACGAGACCGGTCTCTTTGTGAAAATTGGCAGGTGAAAAGGTTTTACCCTATCTAGCAAGCTTGTTCCTACTACAACCATAATATGTGCAGACAAAATGTAGTAAATTCATCTTTTTGGGACAGCCATTGTTGTCTTCCTGGCATCCCCATAAAACTTGCTGTAATTGAAACGTATCTGCAGTAAAGGCGAAAAAAATTTAAACACCTTGAGGCAATTTAAGTAATGATCCAGGAAACAAGTGCTCCTTCAGTTTGCATCTGCCTAAACATTTTACAGTGAGTGATCTGTTAGGGGGAGTTATTCAGGGGTTTTGAAAAAATTGGGTCAAGCATAAGTGTTGCAGATGTATCATTGTGAGCAGCAGGCAGCCTCACAGCTTCCCAGCCCAGAAGCGTAGCAACAAACCAGCAAAAGAAAAAACACTTACTGCACTAGAAAGCCTTCACTTACACCAGAGCCAGGCTAACCGAGCAGCAAACATACAGTACAAAACCTAACCGCAACCACATAGTCAAATTACTGCATGCATATATATTAGCATTCAATTTGTGTGGGAAATAAATCCACGTACCGACTCCTGCCGTATGATGGACTGGAAACAGTGATAAGTCCCACGGTACAGAGGCTTATCAACACTCTGGACCTGCAGTCTCACCTGGAAAAGAAGACACTCTTTAGTGATCAGTAAACCCCCCCGGAAAACCAATCTGACAAATTATACATCATGACAGAGTAAAGGGAGAAAATACATTTGCAATGAGAAATGCTCAAGTCAGTTATTAGCCGTCTACAACTCCATGAAAAGCACTGAGCAAAAAACGCGATATAAAAATGCTGGAAACATTGCAGAGATCTCCGTTTAACGGTTAATAAAACATTTCAGTCTTTACCTTTGTTGGTATTTATTTAAAAAATATCCTAAAAAGGCCCATAAAGTTAATATAACTATAATTCCATTGTGCCTCAAAAAAAACCTCACCTTAACTGTGTCAAATGGGTGTCCAACCAACACACCAGCAGCACCTGGAGACAAAGGAAGCAACAGTGAGAAAAGTACAGTGGAAATAGGTCATCTATTATCAGCTGATAGGTCTTGATTAGATGTTTTTTTAATCTATAATGAAGAAATGAATCAAAGTGAAAGTAGGGGACTTTTATTTTGAAAAGTGTAGGGGGCGCTATTTTTTTGGCCGTCGAAGTACCGGAATAATAAGAATAAGAATAAGAATAATTCCTTGAATTTCAATAGGTCCTTGCACAAATTGTTCGTGCTCGGGCCCTAAAAAATAGAACTCAATTTACTGGCCCACCTGTGTCACCACAGTCAACAAACCACGACAAGCTAATCCGACATAAGCACATGACACCTGACCCATTTGTAAAGACAGCCTATCAGGAGTGAGTCCCAGCTGTAATCCAGGAAAAGAACACAAGCAGGCTTGTGCTTGAAACAATGAGGAGCGGTCATTGACCTCAGTGCACTGGTATGATCGGAGTGCAAGAAAAACAAGCAGAGGAAGGTGTTGTACCATAGTTGTTTTAATAATTCTCGTCAGTGCGTCACCGCCCATCTTCTAATGTTTGAGGTTCGGGCTTAAACGTAAATGTCACTGTTTTGAGTTAAGCACAAACTATGCCATCCTTAAACAGCAGCTTCCCATGTGACTGTAGATGGTTCCCTGAATTCGACCACACTGTGAGAGGGTGGGATGGGAGGGTGGGTCACTGTTAAGCAAAGACAGCGTGTGATTAGTCCGTGCAGGGGTGTCTACGGATTCAAGCCATCTGTATATGGCGTGCATGGAAACAGCCAAGCCATCCTAGCTCGAAAGCTCAGGTTGCACTTGTGTAGTGTTTGAATGCTCTCAGTTCTCAACAGGGTGTACGAGTGACACAAGGGAGAAATGTAGAAAGTTGGAGCACCCAGTAAGCCAGCATAAACAAACATAAACATAAACCCTTGTAATATCCTGTGAATTAGACATGACCTGGTAGATTCAATTAAATTCAAATTCTGTATTTGAAGGTTAACATTTTTAATCTTACCTACTGTATTCACTTTTTAAGCAACCACAAAACTACTGTAGACAAAACAACAATACCGCGGTTGTTTTCTCTTAGGCTCTGCAGCTAACGCAGAAAACGACTTTACACTCACTCAAAGTCAACGTCTGCCACCAGGTCAGATGCAATCAGTGGCATTTAGCGAAATTACAGGATTGGCTTTAGTGTGTCGATCTGCGGTTGAATTTAGAAAATGCACGTGTAATCTTCTGCTAGAGTTGCATCACATTAGTACAGGGTGGCGCCGGGCACATTTGTGGTATTTACTTCTGTTACAAGAACAACAGGAGGGACATTCCACCCCAGCTAGGTCAAACTACAATCTCTCAAATCAAGGTGGCTGTTTGGCACGCAACTGCACTGATCCAACAAACTACAAGGTAAACTGCAGCGGACACTGACTTACCTCCGATGCATCCAGCAACGAAGTCCATCGTCGCTTTTCAACCTACCTGAAGGACTAAATATTACTCACTCCAACCAAGGAGGCTCTCAACAATTCTATGAAACGTTGTTTTTCCCCAAAACGGTTTACTTTGCTGTGCACTTGACAGTCACTGTCTCTAGATGTTTCATCTAGCTAATGGTCTAATTGACACTTCCAGTAAGCGTCTATGTTAGCTAGCACTGGCTAGCAAGTTACGTGTTTAAGACCTTACAATCCACAAATAATGACAATTTTTGTTTTCTGACCGATAATTTATCTTGTTCTCTATTTATTCTAAAAACACTTTCCTGTTGACCTACACGACCTCCATGAAACGGCGTGGCGTCCACAGACAACGCGGACGCCCTCTCTTCTGTCAGAATCACCAAGGAGGTTTATTTCTTTAGCAAGCGAGCTAGCGTCGCAGGGTGGGGGGCGGGAGTTACCGGCATCGGATAGAGTTTCTATCCAATCCGAGCGAAGAGATAACGCCGACACCCAGCTTCAGTCGTAATCCTCGTCATTCATTGGCTGCATGTCGCAAGGGCTCCCAATGATGAAATGCGTCATTACTGCCATGTGATGTTTTGCTTTTGAGTGGACGGTCCACAAAGTAGGTTTACACATACAAGGAATTTGTATATAAAGTAGATTTAAGAAATTAAGCTGCACAGTTATGTGTTATAGTTTACGTGCAAAGTGTGATATGAAAGAATTCAAATTAAAAGTTTTTGTCTTTCATGTGAATTTTATTGTAAATACACAATTTGCCACAAATTTAGACAGTGATCCTTTCGGCTATCTTCGGGTAAAGTCGGGACCAATGCTTTCCGTCGACTCTGTTTGGCTAGTAATGAGACACGCCTCTGCTACATGTCATGTAACAGCAACACATTCAAGGTTACGGATATGCAACATGCTAAAGGAAGAATGGGCTCACGTTTGAAAAGTATCTATTGGCCCGTAACCATCTGACAGGATGCATATCGCTGATTTTGTGTCTGGATCATTTGCAGGTAAAAGCTAACGCTAGTCCCGTCCGGTTCGTAATGTAACGTTAGCATGCGTTGGCTAAAGAGCTAGCTGCTGTATGTGCACGGTGATATTACGATATGACAGCATATGAGAAGATTCATTTTGATTAACACTGACGTTGACTTGTTGGTGTCTTTTTGTCTTTTCTTTTCATACATCTCATACAAATCGGTAACCTCAAGCAAATGAATTGAGGATAACTGAATAATTAAGTGGTAGTACAAGATACTAAATAAATGAGTTTATACAAATGCAGTCTTTAAAAATTTGACGTGCTAATCTGTCACTAGTCTCAACCAGTTTAATCCATCTAATGATTTTACTGAAAGCAAAGAAAATACCTTCAGGAACGTCAGTAAGATCTGAAGGACATACATACACACATACATATCAGAAAACTGGGACAACACGGTGACATCAAGAAATGGCTTGAATGTGTCAGGGGATCTCAAGAGAATGCAGTAAACAGATACAAGTAACTGTTTTATTGTCCAGTTACCTCTAAATGTATTTTTAGTTAAATATAAAGAGCATCAAAAAGGTACATCTCACGTTACTCAGCTCAAAAGCAAGTCTTAAAATAGCTTATTCCTCTTGACTGCCATTCAAGGCATTCATTTTGTAAAAATGTAAAAAAAATTTAAAAAAAATAAAAATAAAAAAGAGGACCAAATCCTAGTGTTTAGCCTTTCTGTCAACTGCACATAATTAAAAGGGTTGCAGTCGAAGCCCATTACCTTGAGCATCTCTGCGTGTCTGTTGCGTCCTTGATGCTCTCTTTTCTCTGTAAACACACAGGGGCATGTGGCGTTGCAGTGGGCTACCCTCTGGACACTGTGAAGGTACGAGTGGCATGTGTCCGAAACAGTCAAGATGGCTATATAACAAATAGACCTCGTGTTCACATCTTGTTCTATATCTTTCTAGGTCCGGGTCCAAACCCAGAAACAGTTCACTGGAATGTGGCAGTGTGCAGCGGCGACATTTTCAAAAGAAGGGGTAAGTAGAACTGAGGTAGTCATTATGATACCAGTGGTGTTTTTTTTAGTACGCCTGCTACAAAATGTTCTTAGATGATTCTGACAAGTTGCCGAGAATCAATGGGAGTTCATAGAAAGTGTCCTGTAAGCCAAGAAACTGTCAACAAAGAAAACAATGTGAGAAGAGCAGGTGTGGGGTAAATGTGTCAATATTTGTTAGGTAACAATGTAAAAGGTGTAACAACACATGAACTACACATTTTCAACCACTTTCTTAAGTAGAATTTATTCAGGGTGTCTGCACATCTTTGGACTTTGAATGCCACTTACCCTTTTATTTATTAGGTGACAAAAAAAGTGAAGTGACTGGTAACTGGTTTATCATTCGGTTTCTCTTCCTTGTGTTGTCAGGTGCATGGCTTCTTCAAAGGCATGTCTTTACCCATTACCACAATCTCCATGACCTCCTCAGTGGTGTTTGGCACATACAGGAACTGCCTGCAGTGCCTAAGCCAGGCGCGAGGAGCTGGTTGTGGTCCAAATACCAAACTAGAAGTCTTCCTATCTGGTTTGGCGAGCGGGATAGCTCAGGTAACGTATACACTTTTACAAATTTTACAATTGCCACGTAAAACACCCCAAAAATAAATGATCCCCAGATGTAAATAGCCTTCCAGATACTTTTATTTGCCCAGGTTTTGAGATATCGTCTCATTTGCCTCCAACAGGTATCAGTGATGTCTCCAGGTGACATAGTGAAAGTACGTCTGCAGTGTCAGACAGAGTCCAAGCGAGGAGGCGCCAACATGCCCAACCCCAAGTACCATGGTCCAGTTCACTGTCTGCTGAGCATTATCAAAGAGGAGGGGTTCACGGGGCTCTACAGAGGAGTGCTCCCGCTCATGCTGAGAGATGGACCGTCATACGCCATATACTTCCTGACTTACGCAACCATCTGTGAATGGCTGAGAGACGGCAGCAAGAAAAGACCAGGTGAGTGAAGTCAACTCCGCATTTTCTTTCAAGAAAAGGCTTCTGGTTGCTTGGCTCCAGACCTTTGTATCTGCCCACTCCATCGAGTGGACTGATTCTGGTCTGGCATCATGACTTCAGACATTGGTCTCTTGGTTGAAAAAGCGATCAAGCGTTGTCATTGCCTGTGTCCAAACTATTGAATCTGCTCACACCACCAAGTCGACTGATTCTTCACAGCATGTCTTCTCTATATGACCCGACATTGTAGTTTTTTCTTAACTCCGCTCCAGTCTTAAAACCCTGGGGAAAACCAGTACGTTGGCTTGGCTACGCATCAGTGTCATTGGATTCAGACAGATACATTGGTCTCTAGTGATTGGTTGATTGGTTATGGAGGAACCAGTGTCAGAGTCACAGAAGTCCTGGGCCACGTTGATGAGGCCCGCTGCAGAGGGGAAGAAACTGTTCTTATGGCGTGAGGTTTTGGTCCTAATGGACCGCAGCCTCTTGCCAGAGGGGAGCATTTCAAAGAGTTTGTGACCAGGGTGGGAGGGGTCAGCCACGGGTTCTCTCCGGATACTCCGGCTACCTCCCACCATCTGTCTCTATACATCAGCCCTGTGATTGACCAGCAAGCAGTGTCCAATGTCAGCTGGGATTGGCTCCAGGCCACCACAACCCTTTAAGGATTAGTTGTATAGATCATGGATGGATGTTGTGTTGCTTGACATTGACTTGTCTTGTATGTGTCAGCACTGTAAATTAATCTTTATTAGGTTTTCACATTTTCAGTTATAGCCTGAGTCATTAGATGTTTTTTTGCTGTAATGCAACATCAACAATCTCACAAAATATCTGATAAACGTGGCATTTCCAATCAGTGTTTTGTATTACACCAAATCTGGAATTTAAGGGTTGCCTAGGGCAGCTTAAGGGGAGCTGCCAAAATGCTTTTCCCTTTTCTGTGATGGTTAAAAGGGTGTTTCCTTAACGTCAGCATCTTTTTATTTCCTCCAGATTGGGGCGTGGTGATGCTGGCCGGTGGAATAGCAGGAATGGCAGGTTGGACTGTAGGAACGCCCATGGACGTGATCAAAGCGCGTCTGCAGATGGATGGAGCTCGGGAGCTGAAGCGATACAAGGGTTTTTATCACTGCATCACTGAGACACTGAGGTTGGAGGGAGCAGGTGTGTTCTTCCAGAGCTTAGGCATCAACTGCCTGCGTGCATTCCCCGTCAACATGGTGGTGTTTATTACATACGAGGTTCTCACTGGTTTCCTCCGAGCTGGACCTGGCAGTTCTGACCCGCCTCGTTTAGGGGAATAGTATTGACTACCTCCAGTCTGTGTTTGTCTGGTTGTGTTTTAATGACGTTGTTTGTTTTTACAAACATGACAAAATGTCTGTTGCATTGCAATATTTTTTTAAGGAATGATTGTTTCTACCACCTCCATTTGAGCAGTCGGCTACATGTAATATTTAGTTAGGTAGGGTAGTTTAATGTCCTAATATTTGCTCAGGGGTCATTTGTCAGTGATAGGGACTGTTGGTACCATAGCTTAGATCAGCAACCCTTTGTCCACTAGATGGCCTCCCTGGCTAGCCAGTTACCTTTTCTCCCCCCTTTTTCTTCTTTGTTTTTATGTTTATGAAAAGAAAATCGTCTGCAAGACTGGTGTAGTTTTTCACCAGAAGAGCAGTGCACTAAGAAATACTAACAATTTTGACATTGATGAAACATAAGCTGTATTTGACTGTGTTCAAGACATTTTAAGGCCTTGAATTTAGAATTTAGGAATGAGCTGCAGTACGCACAATTTACAGTAAGTATGATGACCGTCCAGACCCATACTGGATGTATGCATATCATAATATCTGTGGCTCATTTCCAGTTTATCAGCAAAATGGTAAAGCTGGACAATCTGAATAAAACATAATATATTTATCTTTTTAACCTTGATGAACTGATATGTGAAAGGATTATTCTATAAATAGAAGTAACATAAGAAAGGATAATCAGGTTGTGACAAAATGTTTGTATATCACTGACTGCAAAAGTAGCTGCTGTTGTGACCAACGCTGAAATGCTCAAAGAAAAAAAATGTTCTTTAACATTTATAGAACTGCACTGCGCTGCTACTGACGTGTAGACATTTCAGTGGCATTGATTTGCTTTCAAAGTGGGGGAGAAAGTGTAATCAGGGTTTTCATCGACAAGGGAAAAATACTTCACTATAATATATTGTTTCTTGTAATTTATTTGTATAATTATGATGACCATGCTTATTGTGCCTTCCATATTAAAGGCTGTTCAACAAAATGATTAAATGCTGTGTTCATCTGTTTTATTACTGCACAAACAACACATGTAGTTTCACACAGACCTGTTATGCTAGCAAGCAGGCTATTTACGACCTTCGCTGTGATTGATATTAAATTCTAGCATCATTGTTTGAGTGTATTACACGTGGTCACCTGTAATTGAAAATGAATGCACGAGTCAGAGTGTAAGCAAGTAACTATAAGTGGCTGTTTTCTGAGCACAGGGCCCTCACATGAGGCCAAAGAGGCACCAAACCAAATAATGATGTATATATGAAAATGAACTGTGTACTACTGTATATGTAACATGATGTCAGTCATAATGATAAATTGCTAGTTACGGGTATGTGGGACACATACAGTACACAATAATGTATTATTATTATCACGATATTATAATAATAATAATAATTATTAGTAGTAGTATTATTAGCTGCAAATTAGATCCTAGTTTATCATACTTCAGAGGGAACTGGTACTTTAACAATAAAATAATCGCGCATAGGCATGCATAGATACAAACACAATAAATACGTATATCTTATATAAACTTATAATACTTATTAAACACAAAACAATGCTGTATGATTGTACACACCAAATATTTCTGTGTGCACTGTGGTGTTATGAGGTTGTACCACCATCTAGTGTTTTGAGTAGGTCACCAACTTGGTAATGTCATCCACATCAGTGTCTGCAAACCTACGTAACCAAAATAATTACATGACCTGCACAGGCTTTGCTGCAGACAAGACCCTGTTGAATACATGAAGGTGTCTAAATGTACATATTTTGTCAGACATTATTTTAAAGATATTGACAAAAAAATGATTATATAAATAATTTTAATCTCTTTGAGTTTGAAGGGATGCCTGTATTACAGTAATGGAATACCATTACAGTTGCAATCAGATTACTGCAATGTTAGTGGAACCTGTTCTTTAAATCTGGACAAATTGTATCTCCTCTGTATTAAATAAATGCACAAATTATTATTTCTATTGGTCCAGTGTGCAAAAACACAGTTTTAAATTTAAAACAGGGTTATGCTTAAATGTACACAACTGAACAACCTAAACTCAGAAATATTCACAATGTTTTGTCCGACGTGAAAAATATGTGGCACCATTTTTCTCCCATTTAGTCTAAAATCGAATTGGTCCCCTATGCCCCCAAAACAGATGATTTCCAACAGTGAACTACTGGTGAAGCTGACTTTTAAGTTTCACATATACACAGTGAAGTGAATTAAAGTGAATGTCGGGGAATGTCGGTTCTGTGTAGAAAGGAAATTAAAGGGGAGTCACCGTCTCCCCTGAAATGTCCCAGTGTTACATTCTTTGCAGAAGTGACTTGAATGTAGCAGCATTCCCGTCCAAATTCTAAGTAATAGGACAAACAAGTCTATTGTTTAATAGAATAATTAACTGAATCAGATTATCCCACAAGCAATATCAAGTGGAATCCAGGAAACATTTCAAGAGCTGACTGAGTGAACCACCACCACTCGGACCAGCCAACAGACGTCATTACTGCTATAACTTCATCTCTCTCTCTCGCTCGCTCTCTCTCTCTTGTTGTGTGAACTGACAATCATGAACTCGGCGTGAGATATGTGTTAAATGAATGTTTTTATCTGCTTTACATGTGTAATTGGCTCGTGTTTATCCCACCATGAGTGCAATAAAGTCCTATTATAGAGAACTCAACTGTAATGATTTAATTGCCTTACGAAAAACAGATTTACTCAGTGGATGAAGTGGGGTCATGCTGGGTGAGACCCCAGGAGATCTGTTTTCAATCGGTTCTGTGGGAGGCCTTTGGATTACAAGCTGTAAACAAGAACCAAATAAAGAAGAAGTGTCTTTTAGCATTATTTTGTTGTTGTTGTTGTTGTGTATCTGCAAATCCACTTTTACAGATCCACAACGTACTCAGAGACAACTCTTTTGGACTAACAGCAAAATCAGTATAAACTTCAAAAGATATTAGTTGGTGTTAATTAGTTTATAGTGGCCAAACAGAGCAATTATGAGACGTTATGCGTACTTTACAGTCTTTGGTGTACGAGGGTTAACGGTTTGGCCATACATAAAACAGTGCAGAGTTTGCTGAGTGTATAAGCCTTTATTTCAGTTCCAAACCAGTGCTGGGCTTCATAAACCAGGGTCCTCCATAATGGGAAACTTGCTAAAATTCTAAGAATTGCAGTTTCTGTGAAACAACAAAACCCCTGAATGTTGCCCTTGTTAGCTACTTTTAATTAAACCCTGCATATTTTTTCTCCTTATGCAACAACAGCCCACAATTATGCAAGAATCTAAAAATCTCAGTGAATAAAGTTACAGCCTGGTTAGTTGTGAAATTACTAGAGTTGACTGACACCTTTTCACAGATATTTTTAATTAAGTTAACATATTTGCAATGCTTTGATGTTGTTCCTGGGGGTAAAGCAACAGCTACACAAGACAGCAGACTTGTTTGTAGTATTTGTCAGTGATGAAAAAAGACCTGCATTGTTACATTCGATTATATCTTTGGATGGTCTTCAGACAATTTAAAATAAGTTTGGCAACAAGACAGTATAATCTCTGTTACTCAAAGCAGATCATGCAACAGATTATTATCCCAGTCGTGAATATTGTGTCGGTGGCATTTTAATAGGCAAATCGGTGGGATGAGTTCTAGCACATGACTCACAGAGCATGCCTTTCAACTGTATCACAGTACATGTTACTGTATTTTCTATGTTATATATTCAGGGATCACATATAAAAGCCTGGGTTGCCCTTATCAAAAGTCCCTAACTAAAATCTTAGGAACTTTAAACGGCTGTCCAAAGACGTGATGAAACGCATCATAAATCCACAGCAGGGTTTGCGTGGCTGACTAGTTAAATGATGGGTGTTCACATGATGTTTGGAAAGCTTCATTTTGTTGTCAGAATCCGTCCTCGGTAACTACCACTTGGGCCCCCTTTCACCATTTGCTGTTTGGGCTATTTTGGGAGCTCTACGCTCCCCTGTTAGTGACGTGTGCTGCTGGGTAAATTTGCAGCTCCAGCGGCCTAGGCCTGCAACCTCAGATGGCATCAATTGGGAGAACATGGGAGGGAGGGAGGGGGGTCTACAAGGAGAGGAAGAGAGGGGGGAGAACTGGACAGAAAACATTAAAAATACTGCTATTACGAGATTCCACAAGGACACGAGTGGGGCTTCAATAAGATGAAATGATGTTCATACAAAACACACAATGGCACAAATAGAAACTCCCCCAAATAACAAACTAATTTAACAGAAATCAGGAAAACAAAGGTGATTTGTTTTTTAGGTGATTCTGAATCTGAATCTGAAGAGGAAAATCTGTTTGCATCAGATGAGAGAAACAGAGGACTGATGAGGAAAAATGAACTCTTGTTCTTACTGATGACTAACAAGTGCAGGGAAGAGTGATGGTGGTGGTGATGATGGAGGTGGAGGAGTGGGGGCGCTATTGTACTCCCTACTCAAATGGAACTAACTGTGGCAAAGTGAAGGAGGAAAGAACATACTGAATAAATCTTTTTGATGCTCAGTGCATAAATGCTATGTTTGGTAATGGGTAATATTTTGTTTCTTTCATGAAAAACTGCCCAATGAAAAGCTGAAGCATTTTTAAATGGCAATGTTTTCAGTATTTGAAATATCTTTTTTCACAAACCAATTTTGGACTGGCGTTTTAAGAGTGCAAAACATTCCCACTCAGATAGTCTACCTATATTAGTCAGATGGGGTAATTGCAGACCATGATAAAGCTAACCATCCAGGATGTCATTGTCAGTGAAAACTGGATTTATTTTGACATATATATATATATATATAATATTGTTTTATAATATTTATTATATTATTAATAGTATAATATATATTAAATAAAAAGTGTTGAACATATACAGTCCTGTGACAAGCTCTAAATCCAGACTGCTGTGACCAGAGAATATAATTAACCTCCACAAACGGCTGTATTTGTTGTGTTGACATTGATCCTAGGATTCTGTGCAAGCTGTTAAAGGTCAGTGGTTATTAAAGGATTCAGCCACATCACTGTTACTAATAGTTGGTCCATATTCACAATTAATCAAAGGTTGGAGTGTGGCATATCAAAACACCAGAAGCAGAGTGGGGTTTGTTTCTCATAATAAGATCTGTGAAGACTAGCAAGATTCTTCATTTCATTGGTCTGCTTGGTTTGGATATCAGCTCAGACAGATTTAATTCAAAACAGAGGCCTTTCAGCTTGTCTGAGTTGCTGGAAAACCAGTTGAGGTTAAGGTCACCCACAATAAGCAGCTCAGAGGATCAATAAGTTGACAAAAAATTCCTAATCTTCTCCAGAGCTTCACTAATTGCAGAGGTAGAGCACTAAACAGTGATGTGAACATTCCCTCCACTACAAGTGTCCCCAGTAACCTATTCAAAATTCTCAGGCACTTAAGTAGACATACTGGGAAGTTTGTATAAATAAATACACCACCTCCTGTGTCTGTCCTGTCACATCACAGCAATGAAACAGTTGTCTTCATTTGAATTGCTGGCACTGAGCCAGGTTTCTGTGGGGACACAAATATCCCTTGCAGTTTCACCTAATAACCCTAGTTTTTTATATTTAGGTGTAGAAGTCCATGCTATTATAATAATAAGTAATTATGAGTCTAATTTTCAACTTTAAATACATTATAAGAGAAATGTAATGCCACCTGAATTATGTTGTTATCAGGATGTCGAAGAAATACTGAATATATCAGCAAAACATTTACTGATGTTGTTTTTCATTTGTTTTTCTATTACACCCACTCATACAGCGGCTGTAGCCTAAATGTCGTTATGTTTAGGCACTCAGACATGATTAAGGTTCAACACTGACTTATAGCACAAGACAGGACATGCTTAACTGAAACAAACATTCTCTCCCTAACCTAAAGGGATCAGTATTCAGTATTCAAACAAAGCGTTTGGATCATCGAACAGTCTGAAACTCCCCCACCCACAAGTTTATAGCAAATAAGGGTTGGCTGCGCCCATCCATCAATTTTTGTAACATACTAAAACCAACAATCCGGCATTCAAACCCACTTCAGGCAGAGTTTGGTCAAGTAGACGGAGATGAGAAAGTATAAAAAGGAATTTAATGGCATGAATGCTTTTGAGGAAAGACAGCTCACAAGCATGCGCCAAATTGATTTATTGTAAAGTCACGCCCATCACTATGACTGCTAGGATCAGCTATAAACACTTTTGCTTGTTTTGTTGACAACCAGTTTGATTCAAGCACACCCTGACCACCTCGGAGGGCTCATTTGAGTGGAGCTGATTCCCCCCAACTGTCACTTGGAAGCAACCTTAATGGACAAGGCAATATTTTGCATATTAGTTTGGCTCCAGTTTGGTAAGGGCCAAGTCAATCTCTGCCATATAGGTCTGTTCTACCAAGATGTCCAGAAGATGCAGACCCAAGGTATGTTAGTCCAGTTTCGACGTTTATGTCTCTGTATCAAGGGACACATGATGGGCCAGCCACAATACAGCACTTAAGAATGAAAGGCGGTGGTAACCTTCTTTTAGCTTCTGTGATTGTTGTAGCCTGTCATTTGATCTGGTGTGCAAGATAACAGATGGTGCAAAGGTTGGACAGTGTCCTGCTGCCTAAAAGTGTGATGGGGCACACAGATAAGCAGGGAAGCCAGTTAAGAAGCAGTTATTTAGATTGACTCATCGTTATCAACTTAATAGACCTCATTTTTGTGCACCACATTGTAAAGTGTTTCTGAGAACTGTTTCAATAGCAGTTGCTACAGCATCATTACCTACCAGGCCACAGGAAGTGCACAAAAAAGTGAACCGAATTCAACCAAGCAAGGGTCTGCAGAGTGCAAGGAGAAACGTGGAGAAAATGTGTGAGAAAAAAGAGGGCTTTGCAGGAAATGATAATGAGAAGGCACTGAGAGAACAGAGGAAGCACGAACAGAGAAAGACAGCAGCAAGCAAAGGACAAGCGCGACTGGGAGAGAGATGACAGAAGAGAAAAAGCAGAAGAAACACAATAAGAAGAGATATAAGAATAGGAGAGAGGTGAATGTAGGGAGCCGTCACGCAGCGCTGGGAGCGAGCCTTTCAGCAGCCTTGATGTTGCTATCTCTGATCGCCTACTCACTCTGACAGCCTGGTGCAACGATGGAGGGTTCAGACCGGGTCAGCCTCACACAAACACGCAGGAGATTCTTGACTGACGACACTTTGGCAGAAGAGACCAAGGGGAAGGAAAGCCCAAATATTTAACCATATGTTAAGGCAGATATTATATGTAGATTAATTCCACATTTCTCCCATTATTTAGGAGATACTTTGCAGCATAACAGTTTTAAAGCGTGCTCGAACTTGTTAAAAATGATGAAATGATTACATCTTCTCTGTAGTGAAAACTCAGAGGCACCAGACTGTAGATTTATATTGTGGAAGCAGGCTTGGTAAAGTTGAAGAATAACAGGAACATTATGCATAATTGGCAACATGAAAATAAGAATAAAGTGGTTTTATTACCTTTTTCCCCCATTTTCATCTAATTAATAGAACACAAAGATCATTAGCTGCAAGCTTCACTGGATTTTTACCATGAGTGTGCAGCTCAGAGAGAAAACAACTGAGATAAGGGTGTGAAGGGACAATACAATAAGTCACTTTGTCAGAGGAATGTTGTTGACCTGAAAGCTGAAAATAAAAGTATTTCCCATTGTCTAGCCAATATTTAGAGCTGAATTTTCTTTCTGTCTTTTTAGGTAACATACTTAAAACTTGTGTAATGTGGCTATTGGAGACCACTGTTTGTTTCCAGCTTCCTCAAAACTGGGAAAGATCTGGTGGGAGCCCTGGAGGTGTGTCAGGATGGGGCCGGCTTGCTGCACTCACATGAACCCTGTAGTTCCAGCAGAACTCAGGAGGACATTGGACTTCATGACAAAAACAGCATAGGTTTCTTTCAACTATGACCTTGATCTTAACCAAGTCATTCTTTTTTTTAACCATGACCACAGTTGTTTCCTAAATCTTGACCTCAACCAATTTTTTGTATTTTGTTAACTACAAACGCCAAGTTGTTGTTGCGCCTAAACCCACTTTAACCATAGCGGTGGCAGATCAGAAAAAAGGTCTGACTGAGCTTTGATTCTTCCGCTTTTACACTGATATACAGAGATGGATGCTCTATATGAAATGATGGCTTTCCGACTAAATATTTATATATATATATATATATATATAACACACATCGTCAACACACATCGTCATATATAATATAAGAACAACGGAAACTCTGCTGCAAGCACCATGCAAACACTTACCAAAAGCATGTTCCTGTTTCATATTTAAATAATATACAGTACCAGTCAAAAGTTTGGATACACTTTCCCATTCAAGTGTGTACAAACTTTTGACTGGTACTGTAAATGAGTCATATCTATATTTACAAAGGACCAGCACATAAGTTTATCATATTGCTTGGCTGCCTAAATTATTTTTGGCAGTCATGTGCAGGCTTGTGATGCTACACTGATTTCCTGTTTGCATTGTTGATTGCTTTTGATTGGATAGCACTACAGATGTTTCCTAGCAACTGATTTGCCATC